>CAUYQG010022609.1:0-37309 GCA_963574415.1 Tarsius wallacei
ACAATAAATCAAGAAAAATTAGCTGGACTTGGTGGCGCATGCCTGTAGTTCCAGCTACTTGGAAGGCTGAGGCATAAGGATCACCTGAGTCTAGCAGGTCGAGGCTTGGTGGCCATGAGTGTGCCACTGCACTCCAACCTAGGTGACAGAATGAGACTCTGACTCAAAAAAAAAAAAATAAAGTAGCATGCATTTTTAATTTTTTCCAAGTTATAAAGAATCACATAGTCTATAGAAAATTTGGGAAATACAAGAATATTAAAAGAAGACAAAAGTCACCAACAATCTCTAAATTTCTCCCTTTTTTTGGTGTGTTTACATATTACATAGGCATAATTTCCACCACTAAATTACTGAGATGTCCAATACTTTATTTTTACTGTAGCTGAGAACCCTTAGTGATGGGGATGTTTGCAGTTTTGCTTTATATGCATCATCTTGAGGGCTCTGCTTTTTATGTAACCAAGAGAGCAAAATTAATACAATTTTGCAGCCCAAGGGAAAGAGACTACAACGTATTCACTTGTGGAGGGAGAAATGGACAAACATATGGTGCTGGTCAGCAGCACTTCCTTCATTCAATTTGGTCTACATTCCCAGAGAAATGATAGCCTGAGGACAGGTCTGAAGAAAGAAGCAATTCATATTATCCTTAAATACCAGATCTTAAGTCCTATGTCTTGTGATAATCATGTTCGGATTTTACTTCATTTTTAAAATTGAGTTCCTGTTGTTTTTAAAACCATAACTGTGTTCTTACTGTATGTGTTTACTTTTAGGAATTTCATGTTTCTGAAGATTTTAATAAAATGAACTTTATCAAGACCTACCCAGGTAATTATAATATACACACACACTCTCTTGCACACATATACATGTAAAACGACACAAAACTGGAGCATCATCTCTTATGATGAAAATTAGATTTTCATGTTAATGTTTCAGTTTTTTTCTTCTCTTTTAATTTTTTTATTTTGAATATGTGGAGTACAAGTCAGGGTTAGTTATGCAAATGTTCATTACACAGGTATCCTTGTTGATGAGGTTTGCCCCCCTCCCCAGGCAGATTCCCAATACTGCCAATCCCGCCCCCACCCCTCTGGCAGTTTCCCACTACTGCTAATCCTTTTCTTATAGTATTATGATAATTGTTCAAGGTCCGCTTATGAATGAGAACATGTGATACTCAGTTCTTTGTTTCTGTGATACATCACTCAGTATTATAGACTATAAGTCCGTCCAGGTTGCTGTGAAGTCATGATTTTGTCCTTCTTTATGGGTATGTCAGACAAAGGCCTAGCATCTGGGATCTACAAGGAACTCAAATAGGCTGAAAAGAAAAAAACAAACAGCTCCATTACAAAGTGGGCAAAAGATATGAATAGACGTTTCTCAAAAGAAGATATACAAACAGCCAACAGATACATGAAAAAATGCTCAGCCTCACTAGTCATCAAAGAAATGCAAATTAAAACTACACTGTGATACCACCTAATTCCAGTCAGGATGGCCATCATCAATAACTCTAAAAACAACTGATGATGGAGAGGATGTGGGGAAAAGGGAACACTTCTACAGTGTTGGTGGGAGTGTAAACTAGGACAGCCTCTGTGGAAATCAGTGTGGCGATTCCTAAAAGCTCTAAGAATTGACCTTCCATATGACCCCGCAATCCCTTTACTGGGAATATACCCAGAAGAACTCAAATCACTCTATGAAAAAGATACCCGCACACGTATGTTTAGCGCAGCATTGTTCACAATAGCAAGAACATGGAATCAACCATGCTGCCCATCAAAAGAGGACTGGATAATGTTTTAGTTTTGTTTCCTCAACTATGTGAGAGACATTAGTTCTTCAGAGTTACTTGTCACCGGACACTGTGACTCACGCCTATAATCCCAGCACTTTGGGAGACCAAGGTGAGAGGATTGCCTGAGCCCACAGGTTCAAGACCAGTCTGGGCAGCTTGGTGAGACCTCATCTCTACAATAAATCAAAAACTTAGCTGGGCATGGTGGTGCATGTCTGTAGTTCCAGCTATTTGGAAGGATGAGGCAGAAGGATCATCTGAGCCCAGCAGGTCAAGGCTGTGGTGGCCGTGAGTGTGCCACTGCACTCCAGCCTGGGCAACAGAGTGAGACTTCGACTCAAAAACAAAAACAAAAACAAACCCAGAATTACTTACCATCTTTTTCTTGCTCATTAACATTTAAAATTTTGTATATTGGGCACATATATCAGATTTAATTTAACCATTTTTCTATTATTAGATGTGTTCTTCTATTTTTGATACCACTACTATATATGCATGTAATATATCTGAGTGTGTGTACGATTTATACATATATGTGTAAATGTATACACATATGTGTATGTGTGTGTGTGTTAACTGTTACTCTGACTTTACTCCTGTAATTCTAACTATTTCTATTTAAGACAAATTCCTATAGGTGGAATTACTGGGTGAAATATTAAAAAGCTTTTTAATGCTCTAGATTTATTTTGCAAACTACTTCCTAACAACAAATATATGGTATAATCTTAAATATACATATCACTCTTAGGTTTTTGTTTGTTTAGTTTTATTTTCTTCTCTTAAAATCTTACTAACTCTAAATAGTAGTCTTAAGTTTTTACAGTCCTATGAGTGGTGACTTAGAGTGGTGTTCTTTGACTTCTCATAACATTGCTGCCTCATAAATTTTTTTTTTTTTGCCAGTTTAAAGTCAGGAAATTCTTATTTTGAAAATTATCTGATCTTTATGTAATTTTGACCATTTATCATCTTTTATGACTGCCTGTTCATGATTTTGCCCGTATTCCCAGGGAGTTGTAGTGTTTTCTCATTGCACCTTTCATTTCAAAGCTATCAATGCTTTAGAACGTCTGTGACATATTCATTTTTCTCAGTTTTTACTTTGCCTTGTAAGTTTAGATATTTTAAAAGTTAATAAATGCAAGTTCCCAGTGTTAACTTTGGATTGAAATTGCAAAACCAAAGCAATTTGATTAAGTTGTGAATTCCCATCAGACCAATTAACTAATTCCCAGAATTTTTGCCTGAAAACATAGCTAGCCTCATTTTGTTCACCTATTTTGCTAAAATTTTATGTTTCTTGCTTGTGCATAAAGGTGAACATTAGATTCTAGATGTTTTATGTGTATGTTATTCATCTTGGTGAAATTTGGTCTAATAATAGGATACAGGAAAGAGTTTTTTGAACTTTAATAAGAAGGCCAAATTGCTTTTTTCTAGATATTATTTCACCTATTTCAAATTTAAACTAAGAGAAAAGTGCTACAACAGTGGCCATACCTTTGAACTTGGAGTATGTTGGTTGGAAATCTATTTTGTGACAATGAATGGTAACACTTTCCAATCTTGGAGTGCTGCAGTGTTATTACAGCAACAGAGACAACTTTGAATTGTCAGCTATCACTCGCAGGTTTATCTTTAAAATAATCAAGAATCTGTGAGTCCTTTTATGACGTATATACTTAGGCATTTGGAGACTTTTACTTATATGTCTAATCAGTATTTTCTGTCAAAAGCAAGTTCCTTAATAAATTATTTTATCTATCATTAAGTTATTTATCAAATTATTTCATATTTATATGCATCATGTTATTTTTATGTATATTTTGGTTGTCAAAGTTCTCTGGACTATATGACAGCATGGTTTTTGTAGTAGTTTCTAGACTTTTGTATTTCCTTGACTATCAACATTTTTGAAAACATTTGGAGAGCTAAGATAGGAATTACCAAATTTTTTATTTTGCCAAGTGAGAGAGTTTAAAAAATAAAAATGAAGCAAAATAAGCATTACTGTATTTCACCATAATTTCATAAAAGAAAGGACATCTAAAAAACAAAACAGCAGAAATGGTATAATCTTAAATATAGGACAGTTCCTTCCCAAGAAAAGGTAGTTGGCTTTTTACTCCAACATATTTACCACAACCTAGTGTAACCTACCTTGTCACTGTTTGTCCTGAGTTTGACAACTGCAGATTTAGTGGAGAAAGTGTTTGGGGTCGGACAGACCAAGTTAATCTGTCACTCATTAGACTTTAGGCATGATTTAATATGTTTGCTTCTCAGTTTTCTTATCTGAAAATGGGCATATTATGTATTTTGTAAGTATTTATGCAAATCAAATATCATTAAAGCAGAAAAAGCACTGCACCCCACACCAGTCACTGAGTCAGATCTCAACTCATGGTAGTTGTAGTTAGCTGAGACTTGTTGTACTCAAATTTAAGATTACAGCTATCAGAGTTCCCTTTAAGTTTCAGGATCCTTCATGAGTATTTAATTGTTAGACATAACCTTTTAGCAGTGGATGTATCTGACCTTCACAGAAACTTTTGGGGAGAGTTCTTCAGTTATTCCAAAGCGATCTAGGCAGCTGAGAGCAAGGTCAGCAGTTTCTCTGTGTAGCTTCTGACTTCGTTAATCAGACCGGGCATTTACTAAACACCAACTGCATGCAAGGTTCTGTACCAGATAAAGTAGAAGGCAGGTTACTGTCCTGGTGTGGCTTATAATCAACCTGGAAATCTCAGATGTTAGGTAATAGAATACCTTCCTCATTCTTAGCTACTATTTTGGAATACAGAACTTTACAAATACTTTGTCTTCATAAATAGTAAAAAGTTGCATGCTAACAAAAATTATTCCAGGAACAGGAAAGCTTAACACTATTTTTTAGTGTTTTTGCTCTTATTTACAATGCAAGCATTTGTAGTGGGTAAAAACACTGAAGTTTTAGACAATAAAACATCATTGCTCTGTTGAGAAAAGACTACTGCTTTCTATGTAGCTAAGGTTTTGGGGTTTTTTTGTTTTTTTAGAGCAAAGTAAAAATGTTCTCTTGTGCATAGCAAAAAGACTATTCACTCATCTATTATTAGAATCCCTCTTGAGCTTTTCTCTTGAATGATGTGTAACTTCTGGTGGAATTGTGTGTGGGGGATGGAGGACAGGGGTTGGAGAGAGCCTGTGCTAGTAGTGTGTTGGGACAGTCATTCCCAGGATAAGACTGTGTAGCCATGTGCAAGGATGTACTGACCAACTGCATTGAGAAGTTGAGCCTCAGTTCTTCTGTCGTTTCTGAAGATCCCATGTCTCCACCTTTCTGTTCCCACAGCTCATCAGAACCGGGTGTCTGCGATTATCTTCAGTTTGGTCGCCGAGTGGGTGATCAGCACGGGCCATGACAAGTGTGTTAGCTGGATGTGCACACGGAGTGGGAGCTTGCTTGGGCGGCATGGCTTCACTTCCTGGGCTTCATGTCTGCAGTATCCTTCGAGGCACTGGATCTTGCCTTCCTCTGACCTCTTCTTCTCCGTATTTGGTTCTAAATCTGGTCATTAATTGTTAATTGAGATCTAAAGACTGAATGACATCTACTTGTTTCACCTAAACTTCAAGAATTTCTGTATCTCCTTTTTTGGGGGTATAAGTTGTGTTTATTAAGAATAGTAAGCCAAGTGTGGTGGCTCATGCCTGTAATTCCAGCGCTTTGGGAGACAGAGGTGAAAGGATTGCCTGAGTCCAGGCGTTCGAGACCAGCCTGGGCAACTAGGCAAGACCTCGTCTCTATAGTAAATCAAGAAAAATTAGCCAGGCGTGGTGGCATATGCCTGTAGGTCCAGCTACTTGGAAGGCTGAGACAAAAGGATTGCCTGAGCCCAGCAGGTTGTGGCTGTGGTGGCCATGTGTGGAGTGTGCCACTGCACTCCAGCCTGGATGACAGAGTAATACTCTGACTCAAAAAAAAAAAAAAAAAAGGAAGAAGAAGAATTAAATGTATTGCTGTTCTCTGCTGGAAAGCGCTATAGGTTTTTAATATAAAATCATGGGAAACCCAAGTCCATTAATGCAAATCCCTCCCCTCATGTCTTTGCATTTCATATTGACTTTTTATTGTATGAAGAAAGTGTTCATAGCCCTGGGGTGCAAAACTGGGCTATAAGGAGTTCTTCAGAAAAGTTTTGTGTATGCTTTTTTTTTTTTTTTTGGTAGAGAAGGTTTGTAATCCTTATAATACATACTCTCAGAGGTGTCTTAGCATCTGCCAAAATGCTGACAGTTACTGCCTTAAAAATTCCCTACTACTACATGAAATTTGTTTCATTCAGACCTTGCCCTTGCTTAAGGCTACCTCTGGTCGCTTAGCGATGGCAAGATCAAGACTGTCAACAACCAGCAAATGCCCCTTGGTAGTTTCTCAGAGTTGAATGTCTGGCACAGTAATGTTTTTCC
This sequence comes from Tarsius wallacei, assembly GCA_963574415.1. Taxonomy (NCBI): domain Eukaryota; kingdom Metazoa; phylum Chordata; class Mammalia; order Primates; family Tarsiidae; genus Tarsius; species Tarsius wallacei. The sequence continues at coordinate 6,272 of CAUYQG010022609.1, forward strand.
TTTCCATTGAAAGCCATTTTTCTTTTTTTATAGAGATGGGGTCTCGCTCTGTTGCCCAGGCTGGTCTAGAACTCCTGGCCTCAAGTGATCCTCCTGCCTTGGCTTTCCAAAGTACTGGGATTACAGACATGAGCCATCATGCCCAGCCTATTGAAAGCCTTTATTTAAAATGTTTGCTACATGTGACAGCACAAAGAGTACTGGTTCACTACCAGGGGAATGAAGGCCCAGTTAAAAGCCCAAAACTTCACTTGCATGCAGCCTACTCATATAGTTAATCCGTATTTGTACCCCCAACTCTATAATTAACAAAATTTTTTTTAATAAATAAAATTTTGCTACAAATGAATGCCCAGCATGGTATATTTAAAATAGTATCATACACTTTTAGATCAAACAAGGGAAGAATACTCAGATGTGTTGTGTGCTCAATGAGTGCTCCTGTTATGTGTGAGGCCTCTCATAATGGATTTATAGAACATGACTCAGAATCACACAGCCATGGCCTAGCTTGTGGTGTTCCTTTTGACCTGTGTTTTGAAATGGTAGTAGTTATCCTATTGTAAATAGTACTTACCCTATTTTGTATAAATTACTGGTTTTCCACAAATTTCTAAAGCCACAAACTGAGAAAGTAATGAGTTGTTACCAATAGTTAATATGTTTTTAAAATTTAAATTGAATACTACCACAAATCACTGCCTTTTGAACGATTGAACTGTCCACTATAATTTAAAGAAAATCATTGCTTTCATTTAAAGCTAAATTATGTAGGCCACAAGAAAGAGATCCATGTCTTGTATTTGCTGTCAGTTTTACATTATTTTCAGAGATACTTTATAGATGGCTAGCTGTTAGTTACAGTGCTTTCTTGCTATTTTTATTATTTAGCAATTTTACTCTTTTATACTTCATTATGCTTTGATTATAATGACTTATTTTCATATCTGCCTTCTCTACTAGTTCTTATCTTTTTTATTGTCAGTTTCTAGGATATTGCTTCGCAGAGTAACAGGTGCTCAACTCTTGAATGAATGAATCTTAATTTTCCCAGTAATGACTGCTGTATTAATTTATTTCCTCCGATACTTACATATTACATGATTTTCAGTTAGGTATTTCCTTTTATGTCATGGTTTTAGGTTTGTGCTTATTCTCAGTAAGATACACATTTTCTAACCTTGAAAACTAACTTTGACTAAGGCTGGTATCTCTCCAGTAGAAGGATTTTCAGGGGTATTCTGTTCTATGTCCTTGACTGCTGTTCCTCAGATATGACTTTGACACTCAGTATGCTTTTGTTGGTGATTATTCTGGACAGATCACCCTGCTGAAGCTTGAACAGAACACGAGTTCAGTTATTACAACCCTCAAAGGACATGAAGGTAGGCTGTATATCACCCACCAGTCTTTCCCCAATTTGGTATCCGGATTCAGTTCTTAGCTCTGTGGTTTAATGAATGATCAACTCCTCATGATCTGTAAGATTTCAATTTGATTAGCCAGACATGGACTTTAGAGTGGAAACTAAGTGAGGTTGGGTGATGGGTTCGTTTTATATTGTCAAAATCCCAAGTTGCCTTTGCAGATGATACTTTCTGTATTGTTTGCCTTTTAAAATTCTTATTGTTTTCTGAAGACCTTTAAAATTTCTTCTCGGTGATAAGGGCTTTGGAGGAATTAGTATTATTTTTTAGTTTTATTTGTCAGTGTCTAGGACACTGAGCAAGACCCAAAGAATTGATATAATTAGAAGAAATGTATGGGCTGATTCAGCCTCTACCTGGGAAACATACCTGAGTAGGGTTTTTTGTTTTTTGTTTTCCTGAGTAGGGTTTGAGGACAAAAAAATTAGTGGGTAAAATTTCATTATTCCTGTAGTGTAGTGAGTTGGCAAAGCTCTGTGGAGAGGCTTTAAAATTTCATTTGTTGCATTGAGTAACTCGCCATGTACACATGTAATAAAGAGATGTCATTGAATCCTAAGCTGTAATGTAATACTGTTTTTATACAGATCACAGGATCAAATTTTGATGTGAGTCACAAATTATAAGCTTTGAGGCCATCTGATGTATGAAGAATTGGGAATTTATTGTAAGAATTAATGATGGGGCAACCCCCTTGGGTCCCCTCCCACTGTGGAAGCTTTTCTGTCCTCTCAATAAATCCTGCTTTCTAAAAAAAAAAAAGAATTAATGATGGACTAAGGGACAGTAGTTAGTGTTTTAATTGTAACAGGTTAAACATACTCTATGCTCTCTATGCAGTCTATTTGGGTGAAATAGAATATATCAGATCAGGGACTTTATAGGGGAAAAAGAAGAAAGGAGATTGCAAATTAAGATATATTTGGGCAGGAAGCACAAGCCTCAGAAGAAACTACTTTCTGTTTATGACTAATTATCTTATGACCCCCAGGCTCTTAGATTTTTTTTCAAGGTTTCTAAGGAAAAAATGGGTTCTGGTAACTTCTTAGTAGTTTTGATATTGAAAGACCATGTTATCTGCTGTTAGGCTTCTAACTGAAGCATATAGGCCATAGCTCACACAAGGTCAAAATTTATGCAAAATAAACTCCTGAAACTGGCTTTGCAGAACACCTTTTTTATTTGTTTGTTTGGATAGTTATATAATAAACTAGTTCCTTTTATTTACCTTTGAATATTGCTTCATTCATTTTCTATATACTTACCAAATTATCATTAGCTTATGTGACTGGCTCAATTTTATTAAGCTTGTTAATAATCTTTCTCTACACAAACAGTAGTCAGTGAACAATGAAGGTATCTATTGAAAGAGAAATCTGTAGAAACAAAGATTTCTCCAAGGATCTCAAATTTGATAACTTAGCCAATGTAGAGTGTGAAACATACAGTTTAGAATTTTTTTTTTGGCCTAAATTATTTGGCATAATTGTGTGGTATACATAAAGACTTTTTTTGAGGCACCTAATTTAATTTTCTTAAACATCAGGATCTTGGGGTAAAATGCCAGCGATGTCCTAGAGACTTGAAATAACCTAGATTTTTGTCTCATGTCAATGACCACAGTAAACTTTGCTAACTTTTCTCATTAAGTATGAGTAGCATTTTTTTCTTCAAATACTTTTTCTGAACTAACATTCCATATATAGCTACTTTATAATTTTTTGGTACAGAGCAAGGAAAAACTTCTTTAAAAATTCTTGTTTTCAAGCCAGGCGTGGTGGTTTATGCCTATAATTCCAGTACTTTGGGAGGCAGAAGGGAGAGGATTGCCTGAGCCCAGGGGTTTGAGACCAGCATGAGCAACTTGGCATGACTTCATCTCTACAATAAATTAAAAAATTAGTGGTGTGTGGTGATGCATGCTTGTAGTTCCATCTACTTGGAAGTCTGAGGCAGAAAACCCCTGAGCCTGGCAGGTCAAAAAAGAAGAAACCCTTGGGGGGGTGGAGGTGGGGGTGCTTCTTGTATTCAAAGTAGTTTGAATACTGAAAATTCTAATCTTACAACTTTGAATAATAGTGTTGTGTCTTCTCTATACTCACGATAACATGGTTGAATGACCCATTTTACACGGTGAAGATACATTTTTTACTTAAAGACTCAGCTGGTTCCAGTTTGGTCTTCAGCTGTCAGATGTGTACATCCTGATGTAGAGTTTTATCTTACCTCTCCCTCCCTCCCCTCTCCCCTTTCTCTCTCGGTCTCTCACAAATCCCTAGGTAGTGTTGCCTGTCTCTGGTGGGACCCTATTCAACGGTTACTCTTCTCAGGAGCATCTGACAACAGCATCATCATGTGGGACATTGGAGGAAGGAAAGGCCGGACGCTCTTACTTCAGGGCCATCAGTGAGTGACCATTTGTGGGGGTGGGGAAAGAATCTGTGTTTGTGGGGAGCCAGGGGAAAGCATTAGTTTTCTGATACCACTTTCTCCAAATTCCATCTTTGAAGATGATAATTTGATAGGACTCAGACTGCTTTTAACTGCTTTCTGTCAGCCCTGAGTGCCTGGTGTTCAGTAGCAAAAGAAAGGGTACAAGATTTTCTTCCTTGTTAGACCAAGGATCACTTGCTGCATTCTCTCCTAAGGAATCCCCTCCCCCCCCAATCAAAATATCTGCTTAAGCAAGGCCTGGGTTAGAGACTGGGGGTGAGAACTTTGACCACAGAAGGTGATGATGTGCAACATAATACTAAGCTTTTCTTGAGCTGGGTGCCTAACTTGTTTTTTTATTCCAAAAGCTGTTTCATTAAGAAGTAATAAATGGTTTTACAGTTGTCTTCACCTAAGCGAATATTGTAGTATTTAAGTTCTTGCCTTCTAGTCTTGAAAGGAAAAGGAACGCCTTTTCACCCCTTTTCTTTTTGTCCTTGTTTCTGGTTAGGCTCAGCTGTTTACTGTAATCACAGTCAAGTTGAAAATTAGCCAAGGAAAGGTGTTGTATGCAGTAAGCAGACCAAGATCATTTTCTTGGGCATCGGGGGGGGGGGGGTCAGTCTGAGAAGCATGCAGGAAGGGGGCAGATGTCTTCACCCCATCTGTGTGTGCATGTGTACACACACATATGTGCACATGCTGCTAGTGAGCTCCGTGGCATTTGACTGCTTGTTCATATGAATTGTGTTGCAGCAAGGGAGTTCCACTTTCTTTGTTCTTTTTTTCTGAACAAGTAGAAAAAGGGACATCATGATGACTGGTCCAGAAAACCATAGTTCTCATCTCTAAACTGAGATGATTTGGAAATATTAGTGTTTATTTTATAGAAAGTATGAGTTGTAGGATGCCAAGTAAAGTTTGCACTAGAATTCATATTGCTATGCCACTTGCTAATTTTAATGAGGGGAGAGAGATGAGCCTAAATGAGGAGTTTCTGTGCTTTTCCACACTGAGATGAGTGACTGTTGTTTGTGCCATTTGCAGTGACCGGGTGCAGTCGCTGTGCTACCTCCAGCTCACGAGGCAGCTCGTGTCCTGTTCCTCAGATGGTGGGATTGCAGTGTGGAACATGGATGTTAGCAGAGAAGAGGTAAGAGGCAAGGGAAGCCAGGGCTGACCAGGAGAGATCTCCAGTAGATTGTTCACCCCGAAGGCTGTAAATGCTGGGCAGTGTGCAAATAGTAGCAGCTTCTCACTCGCTTGCTTATGGATTATTGTCTGACAAGGCCCCGCGTGTCAGTTACTACTTCCTTCATTCATTTGAGAGTGTCTGCCAATGACACACAATACATACATTCAGCATTTAGGCCAGTTCTCAGCCTTGAGAAACACACTGAGAGAATGCTTGGAGAGAGTGTTCTGGCACATCCAGGAACTGGATGGCACAGAGCTCCTCCAGAGCACTGTTGTGATCCCATCGCATCCCTGCACAGAAACTTGAGAGGTGCTTGGTGTCTCCCATCAGAGCATAGCTCGGTGCTTGACTTTTTTCTCCAAAATAAGTTTCTGTTTATCTGCTTTTACTTCCCATTGAATTCTATTCCACTGAGTCCATGCCAACATGGTATTTTTTTCAAGCGACCTCATTTCTAACTTGGTAAGGCCACTAACTAGTTGTGAGACCTTGTATAGAGAAGGGCCTTCATTTCTCTGAGTGTCTCTCCCTCACCCATAAAAAGTGAAATCAAATGAAATGACTTCTAAAATCTCTTCCAGGTCTTTAGACAGACACTCTCAATTGTCTAAACTATCGCTCTTTTTTCTTGTCTATTTTGAAAAATGTTATGTGGTTGTTCAGTTATTTATTTCAGACAAATTTCTGAAAATAGACCTTCTGGGTCCAAGAACATATACATTCTTAATGCTTTTTATAGATGTTGTCAGATGATTTCCAGGCAGGATTTCCATTCTCATCTCCACCTGCACTGCTTTTTCTATGTGACAACTATAACCTGTGGTATAGATAGCAAAAGAATTGATTCCAGAGAGATTTTAGAGTATGAAGGATGTTCATAACTTACAGTTTGACATCATAAATATTTGCCGAGCACCTACAGAGTGGCCACGGAGTCTGGAAACTTAGGTGAATATACATTGAAAGTGGTTTATCAGCCGGGCTTGGTGGCTCAGCCTGTAATCCCTCGCCTTGGGAGGCTGAGGTGAGTGGATTGCCTAAGCCTGCAGGTTCGAGACCCGCCTGGGCAACTTGGTGAGACCTCATCTCTACAATCAAAAATCAAAAATTAGCTGGGCGTGGTAGCGTGCGCCTGTAATTTCGGCTACTCAGAAGACTGAGGCGGAAGGATCACCGGAGCCCAGTAGGTCAAGGCAGCGGTGGCCGGGAGCGGCCACTGCACTCTAATCTGGGTGACAGAGTGAGACTCCAGCTCAAAAAAAAAAAAAAAAAAAAGAAAGAAAGTGGTTTATCGATACTGCAAGGCAATACCAACTAGGTTGCATGATGTCACACGATCTGTTCAGCGTGCTGTCCTTCAAAGCAATGTGTAATTCAGTATGCTATGCACCATTGCAACGGACGTGATGCATTAATGCAGATTCCTCAGCAAACCCTGCACATGTATCTGTTTTGTGCTGTCTCTGATTATTTGTGAGTCTGATTTTCCCTGATTAAACCTTCATTTTTAACACAGCCAAGAAGAAGTAATCAAAGGAGTTTAGTCTATTAAAAACAATGGTGACATTACTTTTTTTTTTTTATTATTCAATATTTTTTATTATGATATTGTAGGGTACAGTTAAGGGTTAGGTGTACAAATATGCCTCGTTCAGGCACCCTTGTTGATAGGAAGTGTCTCCTCGTCCCCAGAAAGACATTTACTACCATTAATCCCATCACCCTCCCCCTCCCCCCCATAGTTTCCCACCATTGTCAGTCATTTTCTTGTGGTAATACGCTGGATGATCAAGGTCTACTCTATGAGTGAGAACATGTGATACTCAGTTTTTTGTTTCTGTGAGAGGTCACTCAGTATTATAGACTCTAGTTCCATCCAGGTTGCTGCGAAATTCATGATTTCGTTCTTTCTTGTTTTCTTAAAGTTTTCTATAATTCAACCTGTCCAGTTAGTCATTCTTAATGAAAATTTCTGAAATCTTTTCTACTGATCTCATTTTAAAATATCACCTGTTGATTTTGCCTGGCGAATGCCTATGCAAAGAGCTTCACAAGTTATGTTGTGAGTGTGTATTTGTGTGTTGTTTGTGTGTGTGTGTGTATGTGTGTGTATAGGCGATCATAACCTCATTTAATGTCCACTAGTCATTCTTTTCATTTCATTGTGTCTCAATGGAAATAGCATTTACTCAATATTATTTAAATAGCCATGCAAATAGCGCTACACTGCAGTCCCACCCTGCCAGAAACCACAGCGAATCACACGTTTGAAGCCACATTTCCTATTCATTTTCTGAAGTGTCACAACCCTGACACAACCCAGATCTGTTGAGGGTGCCTCTCCAACTGCTTCCCATAGCTTCATTTTCTTACCTTTATAATAGAATTTCATATACTTTTTTTTTTTTTTTTGAAGTTGGAGTCTCACTCTGTCGCCCAGACTGGAGTGCAGTGGCCGCTCCAGGCCACCGCAGCCTCGACCTGCTGGGCCCTGGCGATCCTTCCGCCTCAGCCTTCCGAGTAGCCGGAATTACAGGCACGCACTACCATGCCGGCTGATTTTTTGATTTATTGTAGAGATGAGGTCTTGCCAAGTTGCCCAGGCGGGTGTCGAACCCGCGAGCTCAGGCAATCCACTCACCTCAGCCTCCCAAAGCGTGGGATTACAGGCTGAGCCACCGAGCCTGGCTCATATACTCTTATAATCCCATTATCTTTTCCCTTTCCTACTTTAAATAGTCATACTGTTTGGCCTTTGGGAAAGAATGCTTTGTCTACTTTATACAAAACAGTCTGTTTGTTCAGAGATGTGTTCCCACAAGCAAGCCACAGCCCATGTCACTTATACACACTTGCAAGGAGTGTACTTCACAGAAACATGGAAAGACAAACAGAATGACTACTGGCAGAACCAGTCCTAAGAGTTTTGATAACTAAATGTTACTGTATAATATTGACCCTGACAAAAAACAAAATTTAAATGACTTGAAATCATTATCTGTTTATTTCAGGGTGTGATTGCAGTCCAGCAACTTTGCAAGAATTTGCTGTATTTTAAACATTTAAACAATGAGATCATTTTCCAAGTGAATTCTTTCTTTCCGTACCATTGTAGAGACTTTGAGAAAAATATGTTTGCCTCTCTATATATAATACCAGTCAGATCTTTAGGTAACTTAAAAAGGAAAACAAAGTGAATGAGTCAAGAATGAGCATTTTATGTTGGGAGAAGTGTATGAATACCAAACAAAAATCTGTTGTTCATGGGAGGTGTGTGGAGTATATAAAGAAAAAAGGCACAGCCGGGCTTGGTGGCTCAGCCTGTAATTCCGCGCCTTGGGAGGCTGAAGTGAGTGGATTGCTTGAGCCCGCGGGCAACTTGGCAAGACCTCATCTCTACAATAAATCGAAAAATTAGCTGGGTGTTGTAGCACGCACCTGTAGTTCCAGCTACTTGGAAGGCTGAGGCGGAAGGATCGCCGGAGCTCAGCAGGTCGAGGCTGCGGTGGCCGGGAGCTGCCACTGCACTCCAGTCTGGGTGACGGAGTGAGACTCCAACTCAAAAAAAAAAAAAAAAAAAAAAGAAAAAAGGTTATTATCTATTTCTGTTTCTGTTTTTTTTTTTACTTTCCAAGATTATGCTGTCTTTTAAAGAACCAAAATAACCTTAAACTTACTTGAGAAAGAGGTTAAATAGAATTGTAATTAATATAGACCTTATTATTTATTGTCATTAACAGCTCCAAGCGAAAAACAAGTAAAAGCAAGTATGTTGAACAAAACTTTTTAAAGGAGAGCGTATTTTCGCAACTTACTCATTTGAGTTTTCTGCTATAGACAGTGCTAATGCTAATTTTTAAGGCTGGCTTACCAGTTTCATGGTATGACGTTTTGTTGTGTTAAAATAATATGCAAAATTACTCATCCCTGTCTTTTCTGTGAATTTATTCTTACTAAAATTTATCCATAGAGCTTTCATTTGTACATGTTAAACTGTCCAGATAATAAGCCTGTTTCAAATTATTTGTATTTTTGTTTCTCATTTTACAGAATAAAAAGTGATCTCTTCAGTTTCTTAAGCACATCAGACTTAAAGTTTCTAATGATTAATCAAACAAATCAAAGCAGGCAGCATGTGTACCATGAATATCATGTCTCTAACAAAATGTAGCTCCCGATTTTATTACCTACTGTCCTTGTAATGTCATACATTTCTTTTATGATTCATATTCTCAGATTATAAAATATTGACTGGAAACCATAAAATACCATGGAATTTCCAGTAATGGTAGCTTTGTCAATATGTTAGGGGAGAAATGTTGATTTCTTTGTTGGTATTTCTCAATTTGATGAAGTACTTGGCTAGTTGTTATTAATGAAAGTTATTTTACACACAATGGCAAGTATTTGGCTTTAGGAAAAAGTTATGTTTCGCTTTTCTAAATCTTGTATATATGATTTATTTCAGCTCTATGAATTACATAAATGTGCTTAAGTATTTTTTTCAGTTAGTAGTGCATAAGTATTGATGATGTTATGAATACATGAAACAAATGCATATTTTATTTAGTGCTGAGGTGAATATATCAATGGTGAATGTATCAGAGAAAAACTGGAAATATACAAGTAGCTTGGTAGGAATGTCTTTTTATAAAAATTACAGTTGAAAGTATACACATAGACATTGAAGACTTTAAAAGAAACGTTTAACATGAATCTAAAATTCCGTTTATATTTTTATGAAAAATTTTAGTTGAATGTAAAGCTGATTGGAGTTCTATATTATGGAGTTGTCAGTATGCTGATACTTAGTCTGTAGAAATGCATAATCAAGAAAATATATAAAACAAAACCAGCAATTTTGCAGCACTGGTAGAGAACTTTAGATTGACTATTACTCTGAAAGTGAACATTTTCTTCCTAAAAAATGTGACATACAGATAAAAATAATCATTTGCAATAAAAAATCTGTAAGTATTGCTATCTATGAAATGCACTATGCAATCACATTTTGAAGAGATCAGCATGTTTTGCAGGAAATTAGTGAATTAGGTTGCCAAATCATCTTAAGCCCAACATAAAAGTTTCATGAGTGTTAATATTCAGCTCTCTGTGTGGCTGAGAAATTTGGACTTGACGTGGACATTTTCCTTCAAAACTAAAACTAACTGGAGATAATTTACAAACTGCTTAAATTCTCTGATAACAGTGTGAACAGCCATTTCTCCAACTAAGAACTGTTTTTTGACATGGAAAGCATACAACAGAAGAATTTTTTACACAGCTGCTCTGTAAGTGGGCTACTTGTAAAGTTAATGCCTAAGGGGAAAATTATATATCGTTAAAAATACTCTTGCAAAGCCTTTCAATAATCCATATACTGTTGTGCACATAGTTTTGTATAAATAACTTGCACATTGGAGGTATAATTTTACATTATCTTAAGTTATGGTAGCAAATGAAAGAGTAAAATATATAGCTGAATTAACATAATATAGATATTTATGTGATAGAATTCTATAGTACTAGATTTAAGAAGCTACATGAGATTGACAGTTAGAATCAGTCCAAAGAAAAAGTAAAAGACAATTTGTCATTAACACTGGAGTCAGGGAAAGAATCAGGTAGATTGTGTTCGTGGTGTGTGTCTTTACTCTAGGTCCTGAAGAAACAGCTAAAATCACTGTAGAAGAAATACTAGAGGACATGGATGAACTTGAGAGGTGCAGCAATTCAGAACAGAAGTTCTTATGGTAGCTTGTAGACAAGAGACATTTCTTTTCGGGTTCAATGTTCCAACATTGAGGAGTGGCATTTAATGCCTCATCATCAAAAGTGATGTGCCAAGGGGTGGTGTGGATGAAGAACAAGTGCCTTGGACCGGGCGGGGATGGCAGACCTGGACTGACAATTTCTGCAAGTCAGTTCAGATTCCTTTCTGATCACAACACAAGCCGAAATACCTCAGCAAACCCAGCTTCCCTCCTTGCAGTCCCCTGCATATACCTTTCCATTCACAGGGCAGCAACACAGAGGCTGACTGTATGAGTAGTTGTTTCCAAGCAGGAAAGGGAGCAAACAATTAGGTTTTTAGACTGGAGGGCACGGCAGAGCTTTACCCCTACACATGGTGAATCTCCAAGAAGAAATGTAGTAGGCATTGTTCACTACATTGTTTACTTACATTGTTGAGGTAGATTTGCCTGCCTCACCCCCTTTTCTAAATGATCACATGAAGGACCATTTTCTTTCAGGACCTTGGGTCACGCTGCCACAGACCGCTTCATTCCATGACAGAGACCTTACAGCTCAGATCACGCATTCCATGGGCATCTTCAACCAGCCGGTGGTCAGTTTGAATTTTGAACAAAATAGTCACCAAAGAACAGATCAGGGCCAAAGTACAGTTATTTTAAACTGTGGGTTTAAATTGACATAAAATGGCAACAATCAGGGGTTTTTTTTCCCCCCCATCCCTCCATTTTAGCACTGCACAGATTTGGTGGTATGCTCAGCCACCAAGCTTGACTGTGTGTATGACCTTAACCACAAGTCAATGTCTAAATATGTGAGTCAGAGATCTATCATCTAATCTGATCATATGTATCAGGATTATGCAGGAGAAGCCACTATGCAGAATTTAAAAATAAAGTCCCATTGAATTTATTCAGTTATAACATTGCAAGAATATTTGTGGACAATTTATATTAGCAAAATGATACTGCTTGGAGGACTCTGTTTAAGTAATCTGGCATGGAAATTACTGGGGAAAAGGTCTATGAGCCCGAATTGGCATTTATGATATAAAATGGAGTGTTTTTAGACTACACACTGTATACCAGATATGATCTTAGTCAATCTATGATTTTTTTTGGTTAGGACAGTCTTGCTTTACTGTATTATCCTAGAATAATTATTACTAGCACCTCCTTTCACGTGTTCAGTTTTGGATAATAAATCACGTGATAACTAACCATATCACAGATGCTGCCATCAAATATATTCAAAACAGTAATGATTTAGCACCAGTACTGTTATGGTTTTAAGAGGTTTAAGTCCTAGGAAAGCTAGAATGTGAGAGAACTGGGGTGGATGGTAGTGCCAGACACGCCTCTTGTTGAAGGCTATGCATAAAGCCATGGTTGGTGTCCTGGGTGCCAGCCCCAGATTGATAAATGTCATAGTTCAGAGTTCAAAAATGTTCATCCAAGTTGGCTCAAAGAGATCCAAGCTAGACAGATGGGTAGTAGCCAAGGTAAAGTCCAAGTTCAGTTAAAACACGAGGAGGCAGGAGAGAAGGGCAGAGAATTTCAAATAGGAAATCAGAAATAAATTTCAGTGTTATGAAAATGAAATAATGAGCACAGCAAAATAGCACTACACAGTATGGCTATTGAGACTAGCACTGAGTGTTAGTAATAAAGCAATATCTCAATAGTTTACTACAAATGGTAGCATGGTACTGGTGTAGATATAAACAAATTATCCAATAAGACAGGAAAAAAAAGACCTAAAATACATCACACTTGAGTAAAATCTGACATAAGAAAGAGTAACTATCTCAGAGAGTCAGAGAATGCACAGATTATTTCTAAATGTTTCTGATGTATCTGGTATTCATTGTAAAAAAATGTAATGTATCCCTACTTCATACAATTCCAAAATATCAATTCCAGACAGTTCAGGAACATAAACAGTAAAGGCAAAACATGACTCTATTTTTTTTAAGCCTAGGAAAATATACTTATATATATTCTTGAAGTATAGGATGATTTGATGAGACCAGGCACATTCAGGGCGGTATGGCCTCAGATGAAGGATAGGATGATTTGAAAAACTAGATGTGTAAAATTCAAGTCATATATTTAAAAGCTGATTTTTGGTATTAAAATTAAGAACTTCAGTCTATCGGTAGATGCCACAAAGAAAAATAAAAGGCAAGCCACAAACTTTCGAAAAGATATTTGTAGCACATATAAGTAACAAGAGACTAGTAGTAAGAAATAGATAAATAACTCCAAAAAGAAAAAGAAAAACAACAAGACAAAGAACTTGATAGGACAATGGGGGAAAAAAAGCAAAAGATATAAGGAAGAATTAAAACAAAAAGAAAATGTAAATAGACTGTGAACATCTCAAAAGATGCTCAGTTTATAAGCAATAATTGAATTATACTTAACAACACAAGATATTATTTTATATATAGCAGATTGATCATAAAAAGTGGAAATATGAACATTCTGGTAATACTAATAATAGGTAGCAATAGAAATTCTCACATACATCGCTGATATGAATGCAAAATTGGGGGGAAAATTTACATTTATCTAGGGAAGTCAAACATGAACACATTCTATGACCCAGCAATTTTACTTCTAAGAAAAGCTTTGCACATGTGCACAAGAAGACATGTACATGAATGTTCATAGTAGCATTATTTGTAATAACTCAAATTGGAAATAACCTAGTGTTCCTTTGTCAGTAGAATGAATACGTAATCTGTAGACTATTTAAACACAAGGCTATGATCTAGCAGTTAAAATTAATTACTACAGCTACTCATATCAGCATGACCACAACTCAGCAAATCACAAGAATTAAGCAATATAATTCCGTGTATACCAAATTATCTCACTAAACAATATAATTTCACTTATATAAAATGATCTTACCCTTATTTACATAAACTCATTTACACAAATTGCATGTGTTTATGTAATAGCTAAATAAGATGTGCTTCCTATTTAAGATGCATAAAGCCAAGGTTGGTGTCCTGGGTACCAGCCAAAGTAAAATCCAAGTTTAATTAAGACATGAGGAGGCAAAAAAGGTTTTTGTTTTGTTTTGTTTGTAGTTGTGGGTCTCATTCTATTGCCCAGGCTTAAGTGCAGTGGCACAATCATGTCTTACTTCAGCCTCGATCTACCTGGCTCAGACGATCCTTCCACCTCAGCCTCCCAAGTAGCTGGCACTACAGACATATGTCACCATGCCTGGCTAAATTTTTGATGTTTCATAGAGATAAAGTCTAACTGTGTTGCCCAAGCTGGTCTTGAACTCCTGGGCTCAAGCAAGTCTCCTGCCTCGGCCTTCCAAAGTGCTGGCCAGGGTATTTTATCTTTAAAAAAACTGATTAATACAAAATTGAAGATGACGATAATCTTGAGATTAAGAGAGGTAGTACTAATAGGATAAGTAAGAGGTTTCAAAGGCCTTGGTGATATTCTACTTCATAAGCTTGCAGGGGCTTACAAAGCTGAGAATTCTTTATTGTTGTTCATTAAAATGTGCACAAATGTTACATGCCTTTTATTTATGTGCTGTCTTTCACACGAAAACAAATACTAAAAGTGGAGAGTGAGAAGTGAGAAGTGCTGACGTTGAGGGCAGCCACTCTCGGAGGTTGTGTGGAACACAGAGAGATGAGGTAGCTGGACATGGCATGTCGGACTGAAGGGTGTGGCCATCTGCGGTGATGAAGAGTGCCGTGTTTCTGAGATGTGTGGCAGCATCTGTGAAGGCGAAGACAGATGAGGGAGCAGATGGAAGCAATGCCTGAAAGAACAAAGGCCTTGACTAGGCAAAGGGAGGTGGGATCTGGGACAAAGATGGAAGGACCAGTATGAAGTGGGGGACGTTTACTGAGCATTTGAAACTGGAAAGAAAGCCAGTGTGTGTATGTACTGCTGGAAAGGTGTGTTGGTCCAGTCTGCTTCTATTTTCTCTATGAATTTCTCAGTAGAAACTTACCTCTGTGTTGTGTGATGTTTAGGGAGAATGTGTGAATCTGTTGTCAAGAGAATAGGAAAGCAACTTCGTTGGGTCTGTAATAGTGTTGTTCACCTTTGTGGAGTGCTCTTATAATGTGATAAACATTTAAAGAGAGGTCTGCAGCAGAGTGGGGATCTTCCTTCAATTCAGATGGCTGTTCAGGTGGTAGGCATGGAGCACATTTGGACAGGTATATTGGGCTGAAATTGTGTTCCACCAAAACATGTGTTGAAGCCCTAGCCTGCTACCTGTGAACGTGACTTTATTTTTAAGTAGGGTCTTTACAGATGTAGTCAAAGTAAGATGATGTCATGCTGAATTAGGGTGGACCCTAAATCTGATAACTGGTGTCCTTATAAGAAGAGGGAAACTTGGAAACACATAGACACACACAGAGGGAAGACAGTCATATGAACATAGTAGCAAAAACTGGAGTGATGTAGCTACAAGCCAAAAAATGCCGAAGACTGATGGAAACTACCAGACTCCATGAGGAAGCAAGGAAGGATTCATCCCAAGAACCTTCAAAGAAAGCTTCTGAGGGTTCTACTGAAACCTTACTTTGGGACTTCTAGCCTCAAGAACTGGGAAGGAATACATTTCATTTGTTTTTATCTCCCCAAGAGATTAAAGGCAGCCCTAGGACACTAATATAGCAGGTGACTGTAAAAACAGAAAATAAGTGACTGATGTAACCATGACTCATTTATGTATAAGATTGGTAAGACACGAGGACATGAGGAAGATCTTGAGCAATGAGAAGGTGGTAAAATCAAAGGAATGGAAGTATTAATTGGGTTGGCTACTGTTTAGAGGAGTTCTTAAGTAACTGAGCCATACAGAGAAGAAAGGGTGCTAGAGAAGAGAATTTACAAAATCAAAGTTCTGGCAATAAAGGATAAGACCAAGAGTATATAGGTGGTGATGATCAAGACGTGGAGATTCTAGTTTTCTGAAGCAAGGAGGTCAAGATCAGGTAGCTGAATGGATTGTGTCTACTAGAACATCTTGGAAAATACATACATACCAATAACCCCACATTCCAAGGTGTCTGGAAATGATGTATATATCTTCTTCACTTCTTACTTATTAAGTGTTTGCTCCAGACTTATTAAGTTAGAATCTCAAAGCTCTGAAGCCCAGCCAGACATCTGAATACCATTCTTATGAAATCTCCCACCTTACACTAATGTGTAACCAGGCTGAAGAGTGGTTCTTGATGAACCCCATAGTAGTGACAGTGGAGAGGGTGATATCCATGTGCAGACGTAGTCGAGTGACAAGATACAGCTACAAGGTTGCTTGATAGCAACGGTGAAGAGTAGAGCCCGATGACATGTATTCAAAGTAATTAGGATTTGAAGGAAGCAAGGAGATAATCTATGAAAAGTAATGAGAAGGAAAGAGGATATATACATCATTTCCAGACGCCTTGGAAAGTGGGGGATGGAAAAACAAGCATTCTTTGTTTTAGATGACTGCTTGGAGAGGATCAGTGTCCTTAGGGAGATAAAGTTTGGTTAAAGGAAGAAAGTAAAGTGGACATTCTGAGAAGAGGCTGAGGATGCAAAGGTGAAGGCTGCTGGTGGACAGAGGACACAGAGGAAGGGCTTTGGAAATAGGTCAGTTTCTAGGAGGATACAGAGCCACATGTATTCTGTTTGCTGAAAACTTGGAACTTATGGTAGTATCTGAGATAAGCAGGGATGATGGTCAGGGTGGGATTAGCCTTGATTATTTTGTAGGGGATGTTTAGTAATTAATTACCAAAGAATGGTCCAAGCATAACCTGGAAACTGATTAGAAAGACAAAGTCTCAGCATGTAGCCCAGACTTACTGAATCAGACCTCCTGGGACCAGCATCTGTGTTTTTAACAGTCCCCTGGGGTAAATCTGATGCATGCTAAAGTTTGAGAACCATTTGACTCAAGACTTTACCTGGAAAGTATAAAACAGTCGGAGGTCTGTTCGATCTTGAGACTGCTTGAAAAAGATGATTATTTACATCACTTTTTTGCCTGGGCTTAAATTGTGACTTTTGTGGTGTTAAAACTTGAAAGTGATGTGAAGACCTCCTGACGTCTGATCTTTCTAGTCTCACAGAAAGTGAGAATGAAGGGTGTGAAGAATTCCCTTGATGGTTGTTCCCAAAGCCTCAGGGCAGAGTGTATACGGGTGATGGGGTTATATTCGAATACCAGTAAGGATAAAAATAAAAATATCTGTGACCAAGGGAAACAACCTCAACAAATACACAGTTTATAAAATGAGTAAATAAAGCTTTGTGAAAATTTATTGGCCCATTTTTAAAAACTTTCTTGTGGACTAAAGAAAACCTCAAGTTTAACCAGGCTTGCTTTGTGGTCCAATATTTTGGACTAGGGCCAACATTTTAGATTATGTGCTCAGGGAATCTCTCATATCTTCCACACTACATATTCAGAGAAACTCTAAGAAGAGTTTTTGGCCTTTTAGAATATTCTGCTCTGTCTTTTGAGGCAACATTCAGATGGAATTTTCTATAATATTATGACTAATCTTTTAGAATGAAAAACGAGTTGTTTGAGGCCAAAAACTGTTTGTTCTTAATCATTATTGAAGTCTAAACAATCTTTAACAGTCTCAGTCATAATTATAGGTTAAACAAAGAAGACCTTTCAAATGCTTTTCCCTAAAATTCCTTTATCACTTAAGATTTGACTATGAACTAATAAATGGGTATTGCATTGTATTTCGGGGAAAAGTCATCTTCTTTTATGGCCACTACTTATATAAGCATACAATTTTAATATCATGGAGTTCTAGTTTGGAAGAGTTTCTGTATTGTTGTCTAAGTTTGTTAGTAAAAAAAAATACATACAAGGTCTTTGTGGTTTGGCTTTCTCTGCAGCTTGCTTTGCTCTTATGTGTCATATACGTTTTATCTTTTGGTTAGTTTTACAGTAGTATAATATATTGATCTGGAACCACCAATATCCATTTCTCATTCTTTTACTATCTGAATTTACAGAGACTGAGCGAGCCAAAGAAGAAGCTGGTGCTGTCTCAACCAAAAAAGGTAAATGCAGCTTGAAGATAAAGATGCCATGACTATAACTTATGTCTGCTAAAGTTTCTAACTTTATTGTTTTGTGCTTATAGAAGAGCTCTATTTATTGATTTTGCTATTTCATTGATACAGAAGCAAACAATTTGCACAAGATTTGTAGCTTCTATGTTCACAAAAGTTTGTCTTTATGTTCTAATGCCAATGGTTTTATTCCTATAGGACCATAAATTAACACTAGTGACTAGAGTCAAATAACAAGCTAATTTTTGAAAATATGTAGAAGTGTTTCCAGTCATCTGAAGAGCATTCAAATTCAGTATACTGCCCTGTGAGATTAGGACTTGAACAAGTGAAATTTTGAGTAATAAAGCTCAGAAGAACAAAGTTCACTTTGTGCAAAAATAGCATCAAATTTTGGAAATGTATTTTACGAGATTTTGTGTTAGAAAATGTATTTTATGACTTGAGGACATTTTGCTTTAAGAAACATAGTGCAAGTGTCGAATGAAAGCAGTAATGCATCCAATGTCTTTGGAAATATCTCAACAGATAATTTAACAAGGCTATCTTCAACATATATTCACACATACACAAATCTGCACACATACCCTTAAACACATACTCCACAAAAATGGCATAGCATGTTCTCCAAAACATAATTTTATTGCATATGCTTTCTAAGGAAAATATATACATAGTATTGTAGAGAGACATAAAATATATAATACATATTCACATGCTCAATCCCCAGAAATGCACCCCTATGAATATACATGATTGCATGACTATGAATTAATATAGAAAATCAATGTATATGTTTTAGTAAATAAGTTATAGTATAAATTAATATATGTTGGTTAATATATAAGTCAATTTAAGCATTATATATATGTACATATATAAGGAATCCTTTATTTAACATATATATATGTCTAAGGAAAGACAAAAGTTAAATAAAGGATTTCTTAAGAAAAATTTGAACTCTGCTGTAAAGTAATACTTGGAAACAATTGAATTATTGAAACTAGTAGATGCCCTCCTTCAAATACAGTGCTATTATTCTGAACTTACAGTAGATATGAATAAAATCAGTTTCCTAGTTCTTTATTTTCCTTACAACCTAATATTTGTGATGTAATTTTTGACACATGTTTTGTTGATGTTATTTGTACTATAAGGGGCAGAGTCATGAATTTATCAGAAGTTCATATTAAAATACTTTTTTTTTTTGTGGTATCATATTCTGGAGTTGACACTGCTCATTGGTATTCAGTGAAATGTAGGTAAAACCTGGTTGTTTCAGGATGGTTAATGTCATGGTAACAAAAAAAGGTTAAGGGTCTTAATATAGAAGCAGAGAAAGACATTCATCTAGATATGGATACAGAGTGCATGTGCCCAATGCGTGGATTTAAGACCAGGGAACTCATCTGTGTTGAAAGAAAGAACAACAATGTAGCCAAGTTGGGGTCAAAAACTGTAGTCAAGGCTATGACTTGACTACAGTAGAAGGGTTTCTCTGAAATAGATTTCATATACTGAGCCTCAGGGAATTCATTCTTGTAGAAGACAGTCTGGAGACAAAGTTAAGAAACAAAGGTTGAACAGGTGGTAGTTTACCTATGCAGACTCTGAATCACTCAGAACTTAGACAATTGGGTTAGACATGTGAGCACATTTAGTGTTGGGTCTATTTAGGTCAAATTAGAGCCAGCAGAGAATTATAATGGAAACATCAATGAGTGAGCTCACCAGAGTCTTTAACCAAGGATGGTAAAACATTTTATTGGTTTTAAGTACACATGTTTGCCAGACTTAGGAGTCAAAGGAAATGAATAATCTGTTTATAAACATAAATTATTGACATTAACTACTTTGCCTCTGGTTGATCTTAAACCTCATACCTTAGTTCTCAACTTAAATATAATTCTGCATCCTGGGTTTGCTTGCAACTACAGCATGAACAGAAACAAGCATTTCTTCTAGACACACCATAAAGGTTTTGAGACTCATGAAGGGCTTTACTAATTTAACAAATTACAAGCAAAAAATTAAATGGAGCTTTTATCATGTTTCAAGCAGATTTTCGTCTCTTACCTCTTCACTGACAATCAGCCATACATGAACATATGTATTGTTTTCATCATGTATTTAGTATCCACTCCACAAACTCCAAACTTAGTATACTTTACAATATGTCCACCTTCTAGTCTCTCACAAATAGGTAGAATAAGAAAGTAACTTGAGGTTATATGGTTTTTAAAACACTATAAAATTTTTCTTCTAATTGAAGCCTGACCTAGGACCTGCAGGCAATGTTAAGTGGAAATTATTAATTTTGTGAGTGGTTGTCAAATTTTCAAAATCAAAAAATAATTTTAAAGTTTAAATTAATTGCAAGGTATTAATTCATGCCTAGTGTAAATTGTTTATCTTAAGCCTACTTTTAGGTCAAATTTTCTTTGGGGAAACATAGCATTTAATCATCAATATGATATCATCTTATTAATTTATATTTGTTTAACATTTTGCAGCCTTCTAGTCATTTTCACTTTCATTCAACATATATTTGTGGATCATATAGTACATGAAAAATCAAGAAAAAAATATAAATGCTAATGTTATTCCTGATAAAATAATAATACCAAACAAATATTATTATTGAGTCTCTAAGTTGACCTCAATGTTCTTCATTAAAAATGAGTTTTGCATATAACTACAATTCAAGATTTTAAGTCATCAAGATAGAAAGATAAATACAGCTAAAGGACTGTAGGAATTTTAAAATTATCCTTGTTTATGGGAAAATAAAAAGGTTCATCGTATAAGATGACTTTAGAATTAATAACAGATAGGTTTTTTCTTTGTAACAATGTGTTAGAAAGACATCTTGGGCATAGTAAACAGACAAGGCAGAGTGGTGAGAATTTGTCAGGTGTGTCTAAGGAACAGCAAGATTCTCTCAAGAGCGTGTTTAATCTGAGCTAATAATACAGTAAAAGAACTTTATTCTAAAATTGGCTTCTACTTCCTGGGCAATAGGGAGGTGATGAAAAATGACAAGCATATGAGCCACATTCAGACATTCCCTTTAGGAAGATTAATTCCAAAAGGAAAGCAGGCCGGTTAGGACGCCTTCTCAACAAAATAGGTGACAATATTAGGACCTGGGTTAAGGTATGAGTTATGTGATTGGAAGGGAGAAAGATTATGTGAGTACTCTTACACAAGGAGATTCAGTGGAATATCTCAACTGACTGGCTTTGGGAGGGGAAAAGAGAAATAATTTAATAACAATACTGCCTGGGGAAGGGACACACCTAATCCACAAGGGTACCTGCATAACGAACATTTGTATACCTAACCCTGAATTGTACCCCACATCTTTAACATAAAAAAATTAAGTTAAAAAAATTTAATGACAATAATGTTTTCCAGAGTGGCTGCTGGAAGAATATTGTTACCTTTTTTTTTTTTTTAATTAAGGGAAAAAAGCGAACGACAGTTTGGAGAAGAAAGACAAGATTGATTTCAGATATATTTAAGTTAAATTTCTAGTGACGCATGCAAACAGCATCACATAGAGCTCCAGAGAGTAACAAGACTGGGTATGTAGGCATGGGTGCCCCCTGCAGGGGCGTAATGGTGGAGGTGGTGAGAGCCAATGAGCTTGTCATGAAGAGATGAGGGGACGTTTGCATTTAGGGGGAAAAGAGCAATGAAAATCAATGAGAAAATTAGAAAAAATTTAACTACAGCATCTGCAGGAAAAGAAAGCCTTTCAGTAGTAAGGTGGTTGTCATTGAATTCTCAGCTCCCTAATTATTAATGATTCTAAAAGAGAATTTTCAGAGCAGTGGCACACGTAAAACTGATGGGTGACAGCTTGAATGAGGAAGGGAAGGACATGGGCACTGGAGCAGAAGAAAGTTGTCTGGGAGTAAAGGGAGAAGTAGGGTAGGAGCTGACATTTTTGTTTAACCTGCACCCATCTCTCTTTTTAGTTTCAGATGTAGACTGTTTCTCTTTCTCTTTAAAGCCATTCTCTGGTTTGCCCTCAGGAGTCAGTCAACTATTTGGTTTTGGGACATCCTCCTCCTCTTATTACTATAATAGCTTTGTTTCTGACCTTGGAAATATTTTTTCTCAGCTTCAAAATTACTTTTTCTTGATTCACATCTCTTTCTTTCCCTCTGTGTCTCTGTACCATTTTCTCTCCTTCGCATGTTAGCCTTCTGAAAATACTGCTTTTCAGCTTCCACAAAGATTCATTTTTTCCACGGAGAAGCTTCTGTCCTTACCAGGCCACTGACACTAGGGCCAACTTGACCACACTCGTTGCTCAGCCAGTGGAACCATTCCAGCCCTCACCTTGCTAGATTTCTCCGTTGCATTTACCACATTGTCTCTTCTCTCAACTTCTCTGGAGTTGGGTTACCATGACACTACAGCCTCATGATGTTCCCCATGTCTCTGACCTTCCTTTCAAGCTTCTTTTTTTATTTTTGTTTTGTTTTTGCTTTTCTCTGTTGCCCCTTTGTTGTCGATGGTCCCCAATTTCCTTTGTTCTGTGAACTTCTCATTCTATATCCTCTCCTTGTGCGATAGACACCCTCTCAAAGTCGAAACTCTGCCCTATATCCTGAAATTTTTCAACTCTATGTTCCATCTCAGAATTTTTCTAAATGAATTTCAGGCTTGTATGTTTAACTGCCCAATAAATATATTCAAATTCACTTTCAAATTTAACTTGTCTTTACCCACGTGCTTCATTTCCTCCTTCCAACTTGCCTTTCATTGTCAAGGGTGAAACCACTTCGCTTGAAATCTAGGGATGATCTTTTATTTTTATTCTTTTCTTCTTCACCTGTTTGTTCAAAGAATCTTCAAGTTCTGTTGGTTATGCGAGTTCTGCTGACTCAAGTTCTGCTGATGTTTTCTCTGAATATTTCTTGAATGTATTTCCTCCTATTCATAACCATGACTGCCATCTTAATTTAAACCTTCATTACCTTCTACCACATAATGACCTCACTATTTCCCTCATGTCTTTATTTATTTTTGTTCCACTAGTATTCATATAGGAGAACATCCCAACAACCACCGTAAAGTATTAAAGCTATAAAACTGAATAAACCACTCCTAATGTGAAACAATTTTCCAAAAGATAAAATTCAAGCTTGTTAAAATGGTATATGGAGTGCCCCCAAGATCTGGCTTCTATAGCATTTTCCAAATTCATCTTTAGTCATGTCCTGTTTCATATACTACAAAAATACCATAATGCTCATAATTCCAAATATACTAGAAACAAGATTCCGGGAAGATAGTAGCAGGAAGTAATGGACTTGTGGACAGATTGAGTAGTTAACATCATCTGAGAATTCATAAGAAACATTTTTTCTCCTGTCTTTCCACTATAATATATGTATATCTGGGGGCCAAGTTGATGTAAGACTTTTTCTTCTGTGATCAAAAATTTCTCTTTATCATCAATCAATAACATCTCCAGGCAGTAACTTTAAGTTGGAATAACTCTTGGGCAGTTCTTATATCTTTAGAAATATCTTGTATCTTTGGAAATAATAACACTCATAAGTTTGGATATCATAGTTCATCATGCTAAGGCTGTAGGGTTACATCCAAAAAGTAATGTGTAAGTGTCATGACTTGTGGACAATTCTTATATCTTTAGAAGTAACTTATATCTTTAGAAATAATAACATTCTTATACCTTTGGAAATAATAGTTCGTCAAGCAAAGGCTGTGGGTCTAGGTCTCAGAAGTAATGTGTATGTAAGCGTCATATGGGGGACATTTCAAATTTCACAGTATTTACTTACCACTCCTCCCTTCTTCACCAGGATTCTAGAATATTTCACCCAAAGGTAAGCCTCACTTCTCCAGATACAAGCCCCTGTTGCTAAAGGGGACACATCAGAGCCTCCATAGGAGATGAGGAACAAAGATAGGAAAGACATCAATTGTAAGGGAGAATTGGGTCCCTAGGGAAAACAGAGAGGAAGGATAATGAAATAAAAACCTGGAATTACAAAAAATCCACTCCTCTATCTCACAGTATAGCTCAGTACAGTACAACCCTAATCTGGGCATTGCATTCCAGGAGTGTTAACTATTTTGTTTCCTTTATGTCAGTTGTGATATCTGAAGGTGTGCAATACAAGTACTCTGTTCCCCTAAAATAAACTCTTCCAAATGTAGAGCAAAGAGAATTTCTTCTCTCAGCACTGAAGGAGATTTTAGGTAACTCATGGTATAAAAAGAGCAAATAATTGAGGTCTTCTTTTGATTCCAGGCAGTTAGAAAACCCACTTCCTTAGATGAGCTGTTTATTTCTAAAGTTTGCTCTCCATAGAATTAGGCTTGATGAATTTTACATTAGATCCAGAAATGAAAGGACCAACATTTCATGCAAAATGTCATCTTTTCTGTGTAGATAATCAGCATTTTCAGTGACCTTTTTCTGAATAGCAAAAAATAGTGCTTTAGGGGATTATTAACCTCCTCTATTTAATATGAGAACCAGGAATTATGAACTCATCACTGAAAAGAAAGCTTGGCCTTTATGTGTAAGTCACACTCCAATTGTTATCTAGGAGACATTTACTCTTCAGGGATTAAAATAAAATAATTTAAAAATATATATTTCCCACACACTATTTATAATTAGTCTTCTGAATAAAAGGATTGGGAGTAAGGATTGTTGGCATTACAGATTGTCAGTGTTTTATTTCCACATTGATTTGAGAGATAAAGTTCATAGATGAGACCAAGGTACCACACGTCTCACCAGCTTCTCATGGCATCATAATAAAGTGTAACTCTGACGTTGCTTTCAAGCATTTCTGCAGTTGGTCACAGCCTCTATTTTTAGTCATGCCAGTCTCCTCAGTGGGAACCCTCTGCTATGGCTACCTGTTCATTTTCTACTAGGATCATCTAAGACTTTCCTGCTCCCTTGCCTTTCCTCACTTCTTGTTGGTTACACCCCAAATTTCACTTCTTCCAGGAAAATCATCAATGCCAAAACGGATCTCTTTTTCTCTCAACTCAGGATATTTATGATCAAGACATCTCATTGTCAATTAATACATCTAATCACACAAAAAAATCTATATTGATCACTTAGTATGTGATGAGCAATGCTAAGGGCTGTGATAACATAAGCAGCACATTTCTAAGAATCCTAAAGGCCAAAGAAACAATAAAAGTGGAATTTTGGAAATATGATGAACTAATGCATGATAAAAACTTATGCTATTTAAAAAACACTAATTAGTAAAGAAGAAAGGCTAAAAGTCAAATATCTAAGAGGTCAAGAAGTATTTTTAATTCAGAAAATTAAGCCCTCCAAAAACAGAAAGAAGGGAAATTAAAAAAAATTAAAGAGCAGAAGCTAATGACATATAAATCAAACAGTACAATAGAAAAAACAACAGAAAAATCTAAATATATTCATATAACAAAACTTTAGTTTTACCCCTTACATATACACAAATAAAAACAAAAAATTTGATTCCCTATTAAAAAGATATACTTTATAAATCCTTATAAAAATGTATGAAGAAAAAAAAAAGAAGGCACAAAATACCAATATTGAAATATAAAAAAGGACATTATTACAGATCATATAGGTAAAAAGAAAATAGAAATATTTTCCAATAAATTTATGCATTTTAATACACTTGAAAATTTGAATTTATAATTATAGTTCTCTTCTTCCAAAAATTTTAGCCAGAAGTTTTCACTAGTGAATTATTTCAAACTTTTAAGGAAAAATTCATACCAGTCTTACGTCAAACCTTCCAAAGAATAGAAAAAGAGGAAATACACCCTTACTATAGAAGCCCAGAATTAACTTATATTAATGCCAAAACTTAACAAGAACTGAAAAAAAGAAAAAGAAAGAAAGGAGAAGAAGAAAAAAAAAGATGCAGGCAAATTTCTCTGGTGAACATAAGGGTATGGGTCTAAAAAACCATAGCTGATCCAGTCTGATAAAATATGTGAAAGATAAAATGCAACCAGGTTGGTATAATTTCTAAAAGGCAAGTTTGAAGTAATTAAAATTCTTACAAGTTAATGCAATTAAGCAGGATAAAGGAATAGAAGAAAAAATATACTCATTATAACATAATTAAAATATACTCATTATAATACATGCATGTGTTATCATTCATCACCAGAACAGGAAAAAATGTTTTACATCTAAGTCATATGAAGAAACCATTAGCAAACATCATACTTATCAAAGAAAAGATGAAAGCTTTCTCCTGAAAATAAAATAAATAAGGATGTCTGCTAACAATACTTTTATCACACTGGGTTTCCTACCTGGCGCAATAAGGTGAGAGAAAGAAATTGTAAGTACAAGAAGAGAAAAATGAAAAATGAAACTCATTCTTCACAAACGACATGATTATGAACTTGAAAAGTTTAAAGGAATCTGCAGATGAACTACTACAACTGACTTTAGGAAGTTTTCTGCAAAAAAAAAGTCAAATAAAAAGTAACAGTATTTTAGAAATCAAGAGTGAAACTTTATAAAATAAAGTGAAAGATGAATAAATTGCTGTTTTAACTATCATAGCATCAAATTTATAAAATACTAGACATATAATAAGTTATTTACAATTTTCTGCGACATCTCTTACATTCTAACACATTAGTAAAAGAAATTAAAGAATATATAATAAAGAGAGATATTTAATGTTCACCAATCAGAAGACTCAATTTTGTAATAACATCAATTCTTCTCAGATTGATCTTTGAATTTGTTGTAATCCCAGTGAAAATCCTAGCAGATGTCTTTCTGCTATTGTTTTTGTTTAAGTTGATAAACTGAGTCTAAATTTTTACATGTAAAAGCAAGGATCCAAGAATAGCCAAGGCAATCCTGAGGAGAATCATACTGGAAGGTTTATAGTAGCAGATATCAAGAATTATTTTAAACCTAAAGTGATTGAGACTAGGTGTTATCTGTAAGGAAAAAAAAATTGAATTACACTTTTATCTCATACCATACTTAAATAATTCCAAGTGGATTGCATAACTACCTTTAAATAATTTAAAAGTACGTTATTAGAAAAATGGGAAAAAAGTAGAAAATAATTTCTAACCTTAGTGAAGGCAAATATATATATATATATATATATATATATATATATTTAAATTATTTTTTATTTTAAAGATGTGGGGTACAATTCAGGATTAGGTATACAAGTGGTCATTGTATAGGTAAAGTTTGGGTCCACCTTTGGTCCCCGCTTTGCCTGGTTTGAGATCAGGTACCCTTACTGATGTTGTGTCCTCATCCACCAACCCACCCTGGCAGTATCCCACTATTTCCTGTCCCTTTCTTACAGTATTATGGTAAATGTTCAGGGTCCACTTATGAGTGAGAACATGTGGTACTCTGTTCTTTGTTTCTGTGATAGATCACTGTGTATTATTGACTCTAAATCCATCCAAGTGGCTGCAAAGTCCACATGTTAGGCCTTTGTCAGATATACAGTTGGCAAATACTTTTTCCAATTCTGTGGGCTGTCTCCCTGCTCTCTTGATGGTTTCTTTTGCTTTGCAGAAGATTTTCAGTTTGATGAGACCCACTTGTCTACCTTATCTATTATGACATGGCATTTAGGGTTTTGATCAGGAATTGGTTGCCAGTTCCAAATTCCATAAGGGTGCCTCCTACATTTTCTAAGGTTCTTGTAGTTTGAGGCTTTACATTTAGGTCTTTGATCCATTTAGAGTTGACTTTTGTGTATGGTGATAGGTAGGGGTCCTGTTTCAATCTTCTGCATGTGATCAGTCAGTTTTCCCAGCACCAATTACTGAATAGGTTCTCCTCTCTGCAGTGGTTGTTGGTGGAGGCTTTGGAAGATGAGTTGGTTGAGAAGTTGAAGTTTTGCTTCCAGAATCTCTATCTCGTTCCATGGGTCCATACGCCTATTCTTGTACCAATACCAGGCTGTTTTGATTATTGTAGCCTTATAGTAAAGTTTGAAGTCTGGAAATGTGATACGTCCTACTTTGTTACTTTTGCTGATGATTGTTTTGGCTATTCATGGTCATTTATGATTCCATATGAATTTCTGTATTGTCATTTCCAGGTCTGAGAAGAATGATGTTTATAATTTAATAGGTATTGTGTTGAATCTGTAGATTACCTCTAGTAGGATGAACATTTTAACAATGTTGATTCTTCCAATCCATGAGCATGGAATATTTTTTCATTTGTTTGTGTCTTCTTGGATTTCTTTGAGCAATGTTTTGTAGTTTTCATTGTACAGGTCTTTCACTTCTCTGGTTAGGAAGATGCTGAGGGATTTCATTTTTTTGTGTGTCTATTGTAAATGGGATTGTGCTTTTTGTTTCTCTGCCTGTTTGTTGCTGTATAGACTGCAACTGTCATTTGCACATTTATTTTTTACCCCAAGACTTTGTCAAAGTCTTTTATCAGTGAAAACAGGTTTTTGACAGACACTTTTGTGTTTTGAGGTATAGGATCATATCGTCAGCACAGAGGGATAACTGAATTTCCTCGTTTGCTATTTGGTACCCCTGATTTCCTTCTCTTGTTTAATTGCTCTATCTAGGACTTCCAACACAATGTTGAACAAAAAGGATGAGAATAGGCAGCCTTGTCTTGTTCTGGTTTTCAGGGGAAATAGTTCCAGTCCATTTAGCAATATGCTTGCTGTTTATCATAGATGCTGCTTATTATTTGGGGGTATGTTCCTTCTATGCCTAGGAGTTTGAGAAGTTTTATCAAGTAGGGATGCTGGCTTTTATCAAAAACTTTTTCTGTATCTAATGGTATAATCATGTGGTTCTTGTTTTTACATCTGTTGACGTATTTAATTACACTTATGATCTTGTGAATGTTGAACCAGCCCTGCATCCTGGGGATGAATTCTACTTGGTCATGCTGGATGATTTTTGAGATGTAAAGTTGGATCTGATTTGCTAGAATCTTGATGAGAATTTTTGCACCTGTGTTCATTGACCTGTAGTTCTCTTTTTTTTGTTGGCTCTTTACCTGATTTGGGTATAGTGTGATATTAATTTTGTAAAATGATTTTGAGAGAATTCCGTCATCTTTCTCAATTGTCTGGAATATTTTCAATAGGATTGGTATCAGTTCCTCCTTGTATGTTTTGTAGAATTCCACTGGAAAGCTGTCTGACCCAGGTTTTTTTTTTTTTGTTGTTGTTGTTGTTTGTTTGTTTGTTTGTAGGTAGTTTTCTTATGTTGGAGTCAATTTCCTGGGTTGTTATTGGTCTATTTAGTGTCTCAATGTCTTCCTGTTTCAACCTTGGGAGGTTGTGTGATGTCAGAAAGTCCTCCATTTCATTTCAGTTTTCAAGTTTGTTTCCACACAGATGTGCATAGTAATCTCTGATAATCTTTTGTATTTCTTCGGGGTCAGTTATGATTTGATCTTTTGCATTTATGATTGTGTTTATTTGGACTTTTTCTCTATTTTTCTTGGTCATTCTGGCTAGGAGTCCATCAATCTTGTTTATTCTTTCAAAGAAACAGATTTTTGTTTTGTTGATTTTTTTTCTATAATTTTGTCTTCTATGTCCCATATTTGGGCTTTTACTTTGATTATCTGGATTCCTCTGCTAAAGTTAGGGTTTTGGTGGTCTTGTCTTTCCAGTTTCCTTGGGTGATTTGTTAGGTTCTTAATTTGTGATCTTTCCATTTTCTTGATGTGTGTTCATAGAGATATAAATTCCCCTCTTACAACTGCTTTCATGACATCCCTGATATTTTGGTAAGATGTTTCTTCATTTTCGTTTGTTTCCATGAATCTTTTAATTACTGTTTTGATTTCTGTGTTGACCCAGTGGTCTTTCAGCATCATGCTGTTTAGTGTTCATGTATTTTTAGGTTTTGGGGGACTTTGTTGGTGTTGATGTTTATTTTTGTTGTTGTTTTTTGTTTTATTTTGCTTTGTTGTTAGTCCAGTTTGTTTTGGGGTGTGTGTGTGTGTGTGTATGTGTGTGTGTGTCTGTGTGTGTGTGTGTATGCTTTGCTTTGGTCTCTGCTCTTGCTTTCTGTTTAATTAAAAAAAATTTTGTCCATCTTATTTCATTCTACTTTTCAAGGTTCTCCTCATTTCTGCTACTGTATTTGGACTCAGGAGGTACACACATGTACCCACTGCATCGTCAAATGAAGTGATGGTGGAGAGTGGGTCTCAGGAAACCCAAACCACAATCAGTGAACATTGTGATTTGAAAGTAGTTTCTGAATCCAGCTCCCCATCCTCCACTTTTATTCAATTCTCAAAACTACAAGAGACAGCAAAGTTTCCAACACACAGCCTTGTTTCAAAATGGAACAAATTCAGAACCCTGATTAGAGGAAGAATAGAGGGCTGAACAAACATCAGAAGTGGTAGTCTCTCCCACTGTCACCGAATGATGGAACTAAAGAGAAAAGAAAGAACTCTGCCACAAATGAGAGAAAATCACAGGAACTGGAAGAACACAGGTAATTAATTTCCAGTGTAATGAAGAGAAGATGCCTGGAAATTCAACCTCAGAATCCAAACAATGGAAGTCAATAATGACTGCCCCAGAATACAACGGGAGTTAGGGAATGGATGGAAAGAGTTAATAAGACTCAAGTAAGACAAGATGCAGTACTGAGAGAACTTGTAACAGAGATTTTGGCCATAAAAAATTACATCCAGGATAAATAAGATAACAAGCACAGAAAGCAGAATTTATCAAGCAGAAGAAATAATCACAGAACTTGAAGACCAAAACATGGAATTAACTCAATCTGTAAAAAGCAAAGAAAGAAAACTCAGAAAGAAAGAATAAAGTCTCCAAGAGATGTAAAATTATATCAAAAGGCCAAGCCTACACATGACTGGTATCCCAGAAGAAGAAAGAGAAATGGAAAGCACCATGGAATAAGTATTCCGGGAGGTTATCCAAGAAAAATTTTGCCATCTCACCAGAAATGTGACCAGCCAAACACAAGAGATACAGAGAACACCCACAAGAAATCAAATGAGAAGACCAACCCCTACACATATAGTAATTTGCCTACATAAAGTAGGTACAAAAAAAAAATCCTAAAGGCAGCAAGAGAGAAAGGTCAGGCTACCTGCCAG
>CAUYQG010022613.1:0-15574 GCA_963574415.1 Tarsius wallacei
TAGCTCATGCTATTGCTTTGCATCCGAACAAAAAAAGAATCATATACAAAACCAAGCTAGTTGGGTCTTCATAGCCAAAAAAGCATAAATCAACCAAAGATTACATTTAATTCCTTTCATTGCTTCTACCTAGTAATTAAATGAGTATAAAAGGAACTTTTTTTTCTTACCATAAATAGGTCAGGGAAAAAAAGATACCTACCCATAACGTTTCTTGTTTCCATTTACTGTCTAATTTAGAAGGCTTATTGAGAGCCTTTTAAAAATTGTTAGTAGTTCTCAACGTACTCCTTTTAGATGGAAGAGTACTTTTCAGCTCAATTCAAGAGTGACCTGTGCATGCTATCTAAGAATTTTATGACCCACATCCTGTTCTGGAAATTTTAATAAGAATTAAAGTATTCAGATTATTGCTGTATAGTACCACTTCTCTCCATTTTTAAGCTGAAATATCAGAATAACTTATTTTCATAAAAATTCTTGCTTACTGTAAGCTTGGATTGTGTTGTTTTGCTTATTTATTGCCTTTTAAGTTCATGTAATCACAAAAGGCCAGTATTACATTTATAGGAGTTCTGATATCATTTAAGACCTTTAAAATGATTAGACAGGATTTAAAATGCTTTTTTGGCTATGAAGACCCAACTAGCTTGGTTTTGTATATGATTCTTTTTTTGTTCGGATGCAAAGCAATAGCATGAGCTACCATGTCTTGAGTACTTAGGAGGTGTCAGATGCTGCTAGGTTCAGTATCTTGATATATGCAGCTAGCCTGAGAAATAGGTATTTTTTTCAAAGAGAAAACCAAAGCTGATTAAAATATGATTTCTCAAGATCACAGAATTAATAAGCCAGGATTGAAATTCACTCCAGTAGGTATGGTAGGAGTAGTGATGGCCAGAGTATCTTCTTATTTATTTATTTAAGTTGGAATCTCACTCTTGTCACCCAGGCTGGAGTGCATAAAGTATCCTCTAATAAGACATGCAGAGGATTATGGAATCAAATTTACTGGATTTTGTTTTGTTTTAGAGACCAGGTCTTGATCGTTTGCCCTGACTAGTCTCAAATTCTTGGGCTCAAGTGATCTTTTGGCCTCAGTCTCCCAAAGTGCTGGGATTATGGGTATGAGCTACCACTCCTGACCCTAAATTTGTATAATTGTATGTAATTTTTTTGCAACCACAAATGTTTGGTATGTTGGTTAGTATTTTGTACTGTTAAGAAGAAAACATTTTAAAAATTTAGCTATATAAAATTTTCATTTTTCATTATTACATTGGCAGAAAAGCATTTTAAGTACATAAAAGTAAATTTTAGAGAAAAAGCACACATAATCCTACCACCCAGTGATAACTACTATAAATTGGAAGGGGGTTGGGTGGTATTTTTTCCCTTAGTTTATAATTATACCATGTCTTCCTTTCATCCCTCCTGCTATTCCCCCCACAGTTATTAAAATCATAGATCTTTTATATAACACTAATGATTGAGTAATAGTCTTTTGGGTGGATGTACCATATTATATTCCTGACTCTGAGAGACTTTGTGTAATTTTTCACCGTTGAACTTCAGTGATGACCTTGCCTTTACCATATTTAGGATTTTAGCTTTGGACAGATTCCTTGAAGTGGAGTTGCAAGGTTAGAAGGTGTGAATGTTTTAAGGTTCTTGATAAATACTGCCAAGTTGTTTTTCGAAGAGATCGGTCATTTTACCTTCTTCGCCTGCATTCTTGTATCTCACCAGAACTGAACATTGTTATCACTCTCCCATTTGCCTACTGGTAAACAGCAACTGACATCTTAACAGTTTTCTTTGATTATATAATGATCTTGATCAAACAAAATGTTTTATTTAGAGTCATTATTTATTTAGAGTCAAGATGTTGTAGGCATTATTTTTATTTCCAGTTATGCTAGGCCCATTATAGAATCTGTCTAGAAATTTATCAAGTGACTAACAGATGCTATCGATTGCCAAGGAGCAGGATATAACTATCAGAAGGAGAACGATGCTGTCCTAGTAGCAGTTTCATCATATACCTGTCTTTTTTGCTGTCTTTACGCAAACGATTACATTGAGGCAACAATACTGGTCTCTGGCCAGCAAGAAGTAAAGAGATTAGATGGCACTTTCCCGGCATCCCTGAGCAGTGCCTGATGGAATGCGCCACTCCAGGAACAACGGAACTAGGTGAAACATAATTATATTTCCAAAGAGAGGTTAAAAAACAAAGCCTGTAGAATTGAATTCAGACTAATTTGTAAAAGTATTTTAGCTCCTAAGGAAAAAAGCTATAATCAAATACAGTGTTTTCTTTTTCCTCTAGAGATGGGGGTCTTCTACATTGCCCAGACTGATCTCTGACTCCTGGGCTCAAGCAAACCTCCTGCCTCAGCCTCCCAAAGTGTTGGGATTACAGGCATGAGCTACCATACCCGGTCTATAGTTTTTACTGTGTAGATTTAGAATCAGGTGAGTTTGAAGCATAGATTTATAGATGACTTAAGTATACATTACTTTGTTTAGTCCCTAAGTAATATACTTTTTCCTCTTTCCTTGAAGTATGTCCAAAACACAAGATTAAAAAAATATTTAATATGTCATTCATTCATTCATATGTTAGGGAACCACTGTGGTATAAGGCCCTGGGCAAACAAAGCTGAGTGAGGCACAGTCCCTACCCTTCAGGATTTCAAAGGAGAGGCAGACACGTTCACTTATGTGTGAAATACCAAGAGACAAGTGCTGCAATAGATAGGGAAATGGTATATAGAATGCACAGTGGTGATAAGCAACTTGACCTAGAAGCTGTCGGGGAGTATCTTCACAGAGATCATCAGAAATGACAAGGTTGGGTGGGAAGGGCATTCAAGGTAATGAGCAAGGCATGTGTGAAGGAAGATGGGGCAAGGCAGCATGGTGTCTTTTGGGGGGGACAGTATGGCTGTGACATAGGATGTTCCTGGGGAAGTTATGACATGATTAGAGAAGTAGGCAAAAATGAAATCACTTGAACCATGTAAAAGGATTTTGGACACTTAAAGTCAATCTGTTGTAATTCCTGTAGTCTGTAGAGCCTATAATCTACTTTTTAAAATTAATGGTATTCATGTTTTTTTTCTTTCTTCTCCTCCTCCTCCTCCTTCTGTCAGGGTCTCACTGTCACCCAGGCTGGAGTGCAGTGGCATAAATCAAGCCTAAGCCTAAGCCTCCCGAGTAGCTTGGATTACATGCACGCATGACAACATCCTGCTATTTTTTTTTTTCTTTTTTGTAGTGAGACGAAGTCTCACTATGTTGCCTAGGCTGGTCTTGAACTCCTGGGCTCAAGCAGTCCTCCCACCTCAGCTTCCCACAGTGCTGGGATTATAGCTACTGTGCCCAGGCTGACATTCATGTTTAAATGAACAAGGCAGTTGGCCAATAGTGAAGATTATACACTATATTCAGAAATATCTTGTCTTTGTATGATTTAATGTTTATATTTCCTTATATATAGTCTTGTACATTTGTATCCTCAATAATTTTTCTATATTCAATTTTAGGATCTTAAAGCACAGGAACATTGTATGTATTTTTGGACAGCTGGAACTAGAGTAAGCCAGTCTATGTGGGAAGACACCAAGATGGAACAACTGTGTAATATGCTAAAGGTCTCACAGTATGTTCTTCCATTTAGCAATCAAGGGAATATGGTGAACATTAGATTGTAAAGGAGTAGGCAGCTTCAAGTACCTACCAGAGACATTGACTTCTTAAACAGGGACACTATTTCTTAGTGTTTCTTTTTACAGTTTTTCTGTCTATAAAAAAATCAAGATTGTGACTTAAAAAAAAGAATACCTTCTTGTAGAAAAGTGTTTTGCAAATGTAAGTGAGTTACATTTTTGAATGTCAGAAATAGTGATTAGGTATGAGAGGGAGCTAGAAAAGATGATGATTAAAAACTACTACTGCCAAGTACAGTGACTCATGCCTATAATCCCAGCACTTTGGGAGGCTGAGGCAGGAGGATCCCTTGAGGCTAGGAGTGTAAGACCAGCTTGGGCCACATAGCAAGACCTCGTCTCTACAAAAAATGAAAAAAATTAGCCAGGTGTGGTGGTGATTCGGGCCTGTTGTCCCAGCTACTTGGAAGACTGAGGAGAAAGGATCGCCTGAACCTAGGAGGTCAAGGCTATGGTGAGCTGTGATCATGCCACTACACTCTAGCCTGGGTAACAGAGTGAGAACCTGACTCAAAACAAACCAACAAAAAACTACATCTGGTTTTTTGTTTGTTTGTTTGTTTTTGAGTCAGAGCTTTACCCTGTCACCCAGGCTGGAGTGCAGTGGCAGGATCATGGCTCACCGCAGCCTTGACCTCCTGGGTTCAGGTGATCCTTCTACCTCGGCCTCTCAAGTAGCTGGGACTGAAGGTGCGTGCCACCATTCTTGGCTTACATTTTAATTTCTTTGTAGAGATGAGGTGTTTCTGTGTTGCCCAGGCTGATCTCGAACTCCTGGCCTCAAGTGATCCCAAAGTGCTAGAATTGTAGGTGTGAGCTACTGCTCCTGGCTAAAAAACTACTTTTGAAAGGACAGACTAAGAAGTAATATAATATTCTAGCTAAGACTAGGATGTAGGCCTGGCATCGTAGCTCATGCCTGGAATCCCAGCACTTTGGGAGGCTGAGGCGAGAGAATCACTTGAGGCCAAGAGTTTGAGACCAGCCTGAGCAATATTGTGAGATCGTCTTATCTATTAAAAAAGAAAAGAATATAATGTAATAATTGAGAACACAACACTGCTTGCATTTAAAACCCAGCAGTATCTCTTAAAAGCTTCTTAGACAAGGTACTTAATCTTGTTACTTAGTTTCTTTGCAAGATGGGGTTAATGGTGAGTTTTAAAAAGTATAAACGCCACTTTTTTTATACAACGGGGCGCCCCCCCCCCCCCCCCGAAAAACAGAATTTTCTTTTTGGAGGGCGGGCTCTTTGTAATACACTTAGATTTTGTTTCTCCAGATCTAACAGCCAACCAGCTTCTGAGATGGTTGTCATGATTTGTGGAAGAAACGTCCAAAGTTGTGGCAAACAGGTTACTAGGTCTTCCACCATGACAGCACGCTTGCCCATATCACGCTAAGTGTTCAGCGGTTTTTTACCAAAAAACAGCATGACCCCCATGCCCCACCCTCCCTATTCACCTGATCTCACATTGAGTGACTTTTTTTATTTTTCCTGGACGAAAAGTCTTCAAAGGGAAACATTTTGCCAATTGGAAGAGGTGAAACAAAAAACATCAGAAGCACTAAAAGACATCAAAATGGACCAGTTCAAAAACTGTTTTGAGCAGTAGAAAAAGTGCCTTGAGAGGTGTATTGCATCAGAGAATACTTTGAAGGTGACTGAAGTATAAAGATGTAAGAATAAATACACAATTTCTTAGAAATACATTCTGATTTTTTTGGAGATCTCCCTCGTATTTATCAAGCACTTGGAACACTTAAAATAGTGCCTGGAATATAGTAAGTGCTCAGTTTTTAAAAAGTTATTATTACTTTGACCAAACTGAAACACAGTCTATTTTCATGGCCTGGAGCTGTGCATCATCGTGCATTCTATGTCAGGCTTCAACTCTGTCCCTAATGGTTATGCTTTTTCACTGTAATAGCACTTACACATCGAGAATTCCTCAAATTGGTTTAAAAAAAAAATGCTTTAGGCTCACGTGAGTATCTTGAATAAATACTTGTCAAGTCCTTTCTCTTTTACTTTTTTCTTGTGGTAGAAAACCTTCTGTGGAAGCATAGCTAAGTAACAAATATTGTTGCTTTCAAGTCTTGGTGCTTAGTAAGTTGGTCCTGACAAACAGGTAAAGTAGAAAACTAGCTCAGTTTTATGCGCAGTCCTGAGAAATCAGCTCCCCCTACATGTGGTCAACATGTAGGAGGAACAAAGGTCTGAGAGTAACTGATGAACATGATGAATGCTTGTTAAGATTTGTTCTACGATTTAGAAAACAGTGTGTTACAGTCTGAGTAAATGCTTGACTGCTGTCTCTCGACACCAGTAAATGGAGAAGCAGGGAAGTGGCAGAAAGAAGTTTATTTCTGAATTTGAATCCAGGGAGTAGAACCTGGCTCCTGGCATATCTGGAACTGGTCTGCTCGCCCTATAGGTTTCACAGGTCGTTTTTATAAGTTTAGGGTTGCTGCTACCTACACATTGACTAGTGACTGGCAGAGCATTGTATAGAACCCAAGTTACAGCTGCATTTTGTCAATAGTAACATTCATAGTCTGCATTTCCTGGCTATGGCTCCCAGTGTTATCAGTTATACCAAACAGAAGAGATGATTCAGCTTGGCCATAGAGTAAGGAAGTGAACAGAGCCTATTACAAAGCAAAACATTATTCACTACAACATATTGTTGATTAGCATTCATAATGTGCAAAAAGTTATAGAGATTAAAAGACTTATGGTTACATGAGAGCTATATTTTCAAGTCTGTGACCACTGATAAAAGGGAGTGAGCAGGGATTCATTTCTCTCGGGTGAGTGAGTGCATTCTGCAGGGAGTTGAGGGTTCTTTGAAGTGTCTTAACAGGCAATGTATAGGAGGTAAGGGAATCACTTTCTTTTGTTAATTTTCAGGAATGTAGGTATAAGCAGGCCTGCTTGAGTGTTCATTATGCCTTTCTTTGAGGGTTGTGGCTATATGGACAGAAAATAGTGGGTTTCCATATCAAGTGCAATTGACTTTGCTGATTACAGGGGATGTATTTTATCATATGATGGCACCTATTTTCTTGACAATTCCAGTACTTTCAAAATATATGTATTTCCACTCTTAAATTTAAAAAACATTATTATATATATTTTTCTCCTCCCTGGCTCCATCCCTCTCTCCCTTCCTCCCCCCCCCCCCCCTTTTTTTTTTTTTTTGATTCACATCTCGCTCTGTTGCCCAGGCTGGAGTACAGTGGCACAATCATGACTTACCATAGCCTCAACCTCTTAGGCTCAGGCTGTCCTTCTGCTTCAGCTTCCCGAGTAGCTGGGATTACAGGCTCCACTCTTAATTTTTAAAAGTTTATGTCATAGAAACCTTCACTGTTCTCAAATTTTCATACTTCAAATATGACAGTGACCTCATGTCCATTGCAGCATTATTCACAGTAGCCAAGACATTGAACCAACCCAAAGGTCTGTCAACAGAGGAATCGATAAAGAGATTGTGGTATAATTATACGATGGAATTTTTTTAACATTATAAAAGAAGAAATTCTACTATTTGCAACAACATGGATGAACCTGGAATACATTATGCTAAGTGAAATAAGCCAGACACAGAAATAAAAGTCCTGAGGTTGGGTATGGTGGCTAACGCCTATAAACCCAGCATTTTGGGAAGGCAAGGTGAGAGGATTGCCTGAGCTCACAAGTTCAAGACCAATCTGGACAACTTGGCGAGACCTCATCTCTACAATAAATCAAAAAATTAACCAGGCTTGGTGATGCATGCCTGTCATGCAGCCATGGTCAAGTACCAGTCTTCATCTCAGATGGCCGATCAGGAGCCGCATTTGACACAGATGGCAACTCCTTCTTTTCTGTAACGCTTCCTTCACTGGCTGGAATTTCTGGAACACTATTTTCTCATACTTCTTCAACTTTACCATCTGCTCTTTTTCACTCTCCTTAGCTGGTTCCCCCTCATCTCTCCAATCTTTAGCTTTGGAGGGTCCCCAGGAATTTGAGTCCAACTGGGAAACATAGCAAGACCTCGTCTCTACATAAAATAAAAAAAAATTAGCCAGTCCTGGTGGTGCATGCTTGTATTCCCAGCTACTTGAGAGGCTGAGGAGGAAGGATTGCCTGAGCCCAGGAGGTTGATGGCTGTAGTGAACAGTCTGGATGACAGTGAGACTCTGGCTCAATTAAAAATGGCCACTAGAGTTTAATGTTTCACTATGATTGGTATCAGTAGTTAATGTATTATATAAGACACTTGCCTGCAAATTCTAATTTGAAGTGACAACCAGCACAGAGAGTCAAGATGGGAATATTGAGAGTGATATTCTCAGACAAAACAGAAATTATAAATTACTTGTTTAACCCAGAGATCATTGTTACTTTGCTTTCTGATGGGAGATTTGTCCAGTTAAAACCACTGATATGTTGCTTGCTTGATTTTTATTTGGAAGTGGTGGCAAACTTTATTTCTCCTAAGGAGATAAGAAATTGTCAGCATCAGAAAACAATGGATTTTAATTAATTCTTTCTCTGATTTAGTAGTTTCCACAGTCTTTTGTTCTACCTTTGAAATTTATTCTATGCTGGACATGGTGGCTCAAGCCTATAATCCCAGCACTTGGGGAGGCCGAGGTAAAAGGATTGCCTGAGCCCAGGGGTTCAAGACCAGCCTGGGTAACTTGGCAAGACTTCGTCTCTAGAATAAATTAAAAACTTAGCCAGGTGTGGTGGCTCACACCTGTAGTTCCAGCTACTTGGAAGGCTGAGGTGGAAGGATAGCCTGAGCCCAGTAGGTCAAGGCTGCAGTGGCCATGAGTGTGCCACTGCACTCCAGCCTGGGCGACATATGCAGAGTGAGACTCCAACTCCAAAAAAAAGGGAAGAAATTTATTCTTTCTAATCATTTCGTTAAGCCATATCTACTAAAACCAAAACTATGTTTGCTCCTAAGATGCAGTGCTTTAGGATTGAAATTGATACTTCTCTCTGTGACAAGATAGCAGGACACTAAACCTGAAACATCAGCTTTGCAAAAAATAATGCTATGACTGGCCTTGCAATTTACTATCCCTTTTTCAGAACAGGCAAATATTCGTGCTGGACAGTGGTCCCATCTGACCATTCCTGTGAAGAGCCTTGGTTCACATCAGTACTAACTCCAGCAGCGACAAATGCTGGCAGTGTGGGCTGTGGGGAATAGGCCAGAGTGTGTTGATTTAAAAATCTGAAATCCATGTTTTGCCCTCTGGAAGAGAAATAATGCAGACCAAGATTCTCTGTGAATCCTACCCCTACCCCAGCACAAACTTTCAGTGCTCTCCATGGTTTCAGTCAGCAGTGCTTGGTTTTTCTGGGGACGCTAGCAGTAATGTCCCCCTCTCTCACACAAAAGGGACATGATGGAATATGTGTAGTTTAGTCTAATCTTATTTTAAAAAAGAGGCTGGGCATGGTTCCTTTTACCTTATAATTCCAACATTTTAGGAGACTGAGGAGGGAATATCACTTGAGCACAAGTTCGAGACTAGTCTGGGCAGCATAGTGAGACCACCTCTCTACAAAAACATACAAAAATTAGCCAGGCGTGATGGCATGTGCCTGTAGTACCAACTACTTGGGAGACTGAGGTGAAGGAGTCCAGGAGGTTGAATCTGCGGTGAGCCATCATTTTGCCACTGACTACACTCTAGCCTGGGCAACAGAGTGAGACCCCATCTCAACAAAAACAAAAAACAAAAAAGAGGAGGAAGAGGAGGAGGAGGAGGAAGAGATGAATTGTCATACATTTTGGTACCATCCTTTACTTATAAGCAGTAACGAATTACTGGCCATGTGACTCACAACCTACTTCAACCCTGTGGTGGAGACACAGCCTGAACTCTGCTGCACAGTCCCAACCTGACTTTAACCTGCATCTCCAGAAGAGGTTTTCTCGCATACCTAACCCCTTTTAAAGCGTCTGCTCTGATATGCTCTCAACTTAGCTCACGCCTAACTCTACCCCTTATGGCCACTTGCCTTGTCCATCCATCCGAAGCCTTTAGGGTCCACCTCCAAGCCTGGCTTTCCACGGAACATTTTCTCATGACAATAATATCTCCTTCCTTAGATTTCTAGAATACATTGTTATCTATAACATACTTGCCACTGAGTCTCAATAACCATATGTTATAAAGAAAATTTTTCTTTCTAATTATTTTCTTTCTAACTAGATTAGCAGAGGCAGAATTGAATCTCATAGGGATTCTTTTTTCATTCATTGGTATACTAACCATACTGCATATGAATATCATAAAAGTTCATTAAATTTTGCTGGCCATTGTTTAACCCTAACAGAAGAAAATGGACTAAAAAGTTCATTGAGTTTTTTTTTTTTTTTTTAATTTTAAATATGTGGGGTATAATTCAGGGTTAGGCATACAAACATTCATTATGCAGGTACCCTTGTTGATGAGGTGTGCCCCCGCCCTCCGGCAGTTTCCCACTACTGCCAATCCCTTTCCTATAGTATTACAATAGTTGTTCAAGGTCCGCTTATGAGTGAAAACATGTGACACTCAGTTATTTGTTTCTGTGATAGGTCACTCAATGTTATAGTCTCTAAGTCCATCCAAGTTGCTGTGAAGTTCACAGTTTTGTTCTTCTTTATGGCTACGTAATAGTCCATTGTGTATATGTACCAGTCCTCTTTCAATGGGTAGCACAGTTGGTTCCATGTTTTTGCTATTGTGAATAATGCTTCAATTAACATGCGTATGCAGGTATCTGTTTCAGAGAGTGATTTGAATTCCTCCAGGTATATTCCCAGTAGGGGGATTGTGGGGTCGTATGAGAGGTCAATTTTTAGATCTTTTAGGAATCACTACACTGTTTTCCACAGAGGCTGTACTAGTTTATACTCCCACCAATAGCATAGAAGTGTTCCCTTTTCGCCCCATCCTCTTCAGCATCTGTTGTTTTTTGAGTTATTGATGATGGCCATCCTGACTGGAGTTAGGTGGTATCTCAGTGTGCTTTTAATTTGCATTTCTTTAGTGACTAGTGAGACTGAGCATTTTTCCATCTATCTGTTGGCTGCTCGTAGGGGCAACTGTATATCTGACAAAGGCCTAACATCTAGGATCTACAAGGAACTCAAACGTGCTGAAAAGAAAAAAGCAAACAGCCCCATTACAAAGTGGGCAAAAGATATGAATAGATACTTCTCAAAAGAAGACATACGAGCAGCCAACAGATAAATGAAAAAATGTCCATTGAGTTTTGAATGGCTGGTTGGAGGTCAACATTTTTCATCAGCTACTGAAAAACAATATCTAAGTTGATACTAAAGGGAATTAATTGGTGTCTTGCCAATTTAAGATGACTTTTTAGATGTGAATTTTGTTTATATTTTGAGAGTATTTTTCTCTGAAGATTATGTTTTCAGTTGTAATAAGAAGACATAATTCCCCAAGATTTTCAAAGATGACAGGGTGAAAAAGACATGTGTACAGATATATATACATACACACATATACACACATACA
Organism: Tarsius wallacei; assembly: GCA_963574415.1. Lineage (NCBI taxonomy): Eukaryota > Metazoa > Chordata > Mammalia > Primates > Tarsiidae > Tarsius > Tarsius wallacei. The sequence goes on from CAUYQG010022613.1 coordinate 11,277, forward strand.
TACACGCACACACACAAGCCACTTTCTATACTCGGTCTGTTTCTAAGAGTATACGTCCCTGGTAAAAGGGATACGTAGCCATTTTATCAAGTCCATTGTACTAAATGTAATTCTGTTTTGATTATGGCCTACTTCAAGGACAGAATAGCTAAAAACTAGTTTTCTCACCGTTTTTTAAAAAATAGAGAAGGAGGACCTGTAATCTTTAAATTAGCATCTGAGGGGGAAGCAAGAAGAGGAGTGCTTGCAACGGAAGAAGCTCAGAAATCACTCATTTGGTTCCCTGGGCCAAACGTAACAGGTTAGAATAACACCCTTTTCTTTGATGATGGCTATGTCTTGCCATTATAAAGGCATTTTTCATTATGGACACATTTCCATTGTTATTCACAAAATTATTCTTTGTCACAATTTCTGGGCATATAGTTAATTTCCAGGTATAATTTACTTATAGATAAAATCTGCTGAAAAATTCCATTATTTTTAGTATTAAAAATGCCTTTATGAAGTGTTGGGGAATCCTAAGGAATGTAACAGAATCCAACCCTAGCTAGAACGCCAAGAAACCTCAGGGTCCCTCTCAAGAAAATCTTTTTAAAAATATACTTATCAAAATACAAATTCATCGAGTGTCATGTTGGCATAAAGTAGTGTGTCTTTGGGTTCCCACCTTATTTGTGCCCTTAAAATTACTTTCAGAACCATGAGTTGTTTCCTGACTTGAATCAGCAACTGAACTACAGGAGAAATCTTGAAAGGGGTAGCTTCACCAGTTAGCGTTCTGTCTCAGCCTCAGATTCTTCGCCCCAGAACACAAGCACTTTCTATGAGCTTGTGTGATTAGATACCAGCCAAAGCAAGGGATGATTTCAACTCCTTCCCTGCACCTTATAATGAACGGTAGCCACAAACAAGGCCATGAAGACACGACGTGACAGAGTGAGGAAGAAATTCAAGCCAGCTTCCCAAGGTGTTCAGTAGCAATTATCCTATGTTGAAACACTACTCACATGAAAGTTTCCTCATTGGCAAATAAACTTGTTTGACTCTTGAAAGAGTACAGAGAACTTAATGTAAGTGCTAAGGAGATTCATGCTAAGTACTGGTTTCAGTGAAATCCCACGGTTAGAAAACAAATACATATTTGAGTTTATACACACTCTTTCAGAAGTGTGTAAAGGAAAGTGCAATAAATCCAAATCATAAGCAGAGACTTTTCAACTACTCTGGTAAGAATAAAAAATTACACCTCCTAGGAATGTTTTGGAACAAAGTAGTATGATAGAGAGATTCAGATCTCTAAAGATAAGGACAAAGCCACTATTTATTTGTATTAATTAGGGTTGAATTTCCATTGTTCATCTTCCTTTTTTTTTTGAGTTGGAGTCTCACTTTGTGACCCAGGCTGGAGTGCAGTGGTATGCTCACGGCCACTGCAGCCTTGACCCGCTGAGCTCAAGTGATCTTTCCACCTCAGCCTTCCAAGTAACTGGAACTACAGACACGTGCCACCACTCCCGGTTAATTTTTTTTATTGTTTTATTTTTATTTTTTAGAGAGAGGTTCAGGCTGGTCCTCTCACTTCGGCCTTCCAAAATGCTGGGATTATAGCATGAGCCACAGCGCCTGGTCTGTTCATCTTGAGAGAAATGGAAGGGAGAAAAGAATTTTAAAAAGCATGACACACTTAAAGCATGTCAGTATTTCATTTGGATTCTCTTTATTTGGTTGGTTACCTAGTGATCATAACTCCAGAGTCACCATCATGAAAGTATTTATTAAGTCCCTATAATTAAGGGTTATGCTGTATCATGTACATTTAAAATTTATTAAACAAGAAGAGTTCATGCCATTCAGAAATTACTAATTATCTGATAATAAAACAGTGTGGTGTTACCATTTTATCCAGCTATAGAGGCCTACCAGAATATGAAATATTACTGGATTACCACTGAGACATTAGTGGGTCATCTATCCACATTAAAAACGAAGTGGGTTAGCAGCAAGTCATTGTTTGTCTAGATTATAATTGAACCTTTACAGAGAGATGCCAGAAAGCAAAGGCAATTTTAATTCGCTTAAATTGCCCAGTTTTTTCTTTTACTTTTTTTGTTAAACCGGCTTTATTGAGCTGTAATTTTGCATGCAATAAAATTCACCAATTTTAATAGGATAAATAGATAAACTTTAACAAATGTTTACAGTCATGTAACCACCACAATCAAGATACAGAAAATTACCATCACCCAAAAAAGTTTTTTTCTGCTCCTTTGTTGTTGAACAACATCTCTCTACTTCTCGGCCCCAGGAAACCACTGTCTATCAATATTATTGTTTTCCCTTTTCTAGAATTTCTTTTTTTTTTACTTTTAATTTTTTTATTTTAAAGATATGGGCTACAATTCAGGGTTAGGTATACAAATGTTCATTATGCAGGTACCCTTGCTGATGAGGTGTGCCTCCCCTCTCCCATTGCCCAGTTTTTTAAAGAAAATTTTATCTTCTAAGCAATATGGAAAAACAGTAATACATTCAACTATAAATGATTACTCAGTTGAAGAAGTAAGCCTTAATGTTTCCTCAGGCAACTAACATATATAGAAGATGCTTAAGTTTAATTCTAATCTAAATCGTTTTTAAAAACAATAACAGTAAATAGTTCTGGGGGTACAAGTAGTTTAAAAAAATAATAATAATTCTAATCTAGCCCAAAGCATCATTTGAATTTTATGTTCACCAATCTCCTTGACCACAGCCATGACAATTTTGGGTAGTACTGACCAATGTACAGAGTGTAGCTATGTGACCACAAGTGACTATTGTCGTTAGGCTCCCTATTCGCCTGTAGAATGAGGAGATTGAGCTCTATCTCTAAGGTTCCTTGCAGTTATTAAATTCTCCATCTCTATATTGACTGTCTTGGTTGCCCTAGCTGTTGAATTGATGGTTTGTAAAGAGAACTTTACAAAACATGGGGAAAAGAGAATGGGCTTTGCTGGGAAGTGAGCAGTGCATTAGGACTAATTCTCATTCTAGAAATGAGAAAAAAATACTGAGGGAAGATTTTTCATCTTTTCTTAGTTCTGGAAGCACATTACTTTTTTCTTACTGACCAGAATGATCGGATTGTATGAAAACATTTATTTAACCTGGTTTGTTTATAATTGCAAGTAATACAGCTAATCCAGTCATAATCAAAATCAGAATTAAATAAGAAAAGTAATGATAACTCACAATAAGGATGTTTTTTCAGCCATATATATCGTTAATTTGTGTTCTCAAGGATGCAAAGAGGGTTTGGATAAAAAGCGTTCCAGAGGCAGAAAATATGGCAGTTGAAACATGAAGGGAAGGGAGGATATTCTTTGTCTTTTCACAGTGAAACAGTGTTCTACCCATTACACAGTGATCATGTAATTCAGCAGGAGGGGTTAAGGAATACTTCCATGCTCATAAAATAACACTACGCACACCCCTTTTTCTTCTGGAATTTTACCACAGGAGAGCAAGGAGATCTGGGGCTACTTAACCTCAAAACCTGTGTCTTTATTTATGAAGTGGAGATAATACTTCACCTGTATCATGAGGCAATTTCGAGGATTACATGGCAAAACTTTTTAGCACGATGTGTACTCGTAGAAATCACTGTAAATCATAACACTGTGATTATTGTTATTGCTTTCATAATTTAGAAAAAAGTATATCCTATTTCATATTACTACATTAACTTGGTAGAATTTTCTTTTAACAAACCCTTGCTTATATAAGCATAATTAGAGATAGTGATTCTGACTCTTAGATTATTTAATTCCATGCCCTTGTAAATTTCAGAGAATTAGAGAGTGTTGTGTGTGCGTGTGTGTGTGTCAGAAGTACTAGTCATATAAATAGTCAACAGTACTTTCTTTCTGAAATGTTTACTAGTTAAAGTTTCCATAAAATTGTCTCACTTTTTCACTTCTCTTTGAAGTACAGAGATACAGTACGTGTCTTTCTAAAAGACAAAAATGTATCATAGTGTTTTACTGAATATTTCATTCTTTAATTATTAATACATTACAGAAGCATAACTTTTTTCAATGTTTATAACTTTTCATTTGTTCAGTGTTTTCTAAGAATCAACTGTGAGCCGGGCTCGGTGGCTCAGCCTGTAATCTCGCGCCTTTGGGAGGCTGAGGTGAGTGGATTGCCTGAGCCCGCGGGTTCGAGACCCGCCTGGGCAAGCAAGACCTCATCTCTACAATCAATCAAAAAATTAGCTGGTCGTGGTAGAATGCGCCTGTAATTCCAGCTACTTG
>CAUYQG010022614.1:0-42015 GCA_963574415.1 Tarsius wallacei
TCTAATTCTTGATAAAGTAGAAGAATGTAGTATATGTAAATGTATAAGCATATGAATGAGATAAAAAACAAGACAAAACATAAAAATCAGGACTATTAAAGCCATAGCATCAGGCATCAATTGAAGAATAACTTGCTTTATGTTTAATGTTTTAAAACATTTCACAGTGCCAGCCTGAGGCTCAATAATTGCTGCATCTTATGAAAGAGGAAACTGAGGCCTAGAGGCTAACCTACCAGCAACGTAGCTAGTACGTAAGTGAGCTGGAATTCAAATTAAAATCTACCTGACTCTGAAATCTGAGTTTCTAAACAAGACACTCTGCTGACTTCACAAGAAGGCCACATAAGAATTCAGTTCTTCTGGGCTCGGTGGCTCAGCCTGTAATCCCGCGCTTTGGGAGGCTGAGGTGAGTGGATTGCCTGAGCCCACGGGTTCGAGACCCGCCTGGGCAACTTAGCGAGACCTCATCTCTACAATAATTAAAAACATTAGCTGGGCGTGCTAGCGCACGCCTGTAGTTCCAGCTACTCGGAAGGCTGAGGCGGAAGGATCGCTGGAGCCCAGCAGGTCGAGGCTGCGGTGGCCGGGAGCAGCCACTGCACTCCAGTCTGGGTTACAGAGTGAGGCTTCAACTCAAAAAAAAAAAACAAAAAAAATAGAAATAAAAAATAAAAAAAAGAATTCAGTTCTTGAGTAGACTCCCACCCCTCCATCCTTAAATAAGATCTGAGATAAAGGTTTCTTGCCCGAGATTCCAACTACACAGAAATAAATAAAGTCTGCTGTAACAAATTCAATATAATTTTAAAAATCTAGATTCAAAACAGATCCTCAAGAGGGCATTTATTTGCTCTGTAAAATAACATCATAAAAGAATCTTCAAAATATTCTCTCTCCCAGTGTGACTATAATTATTTCATTTTAATTAATTTCCTCAGAACGCATAGTCTGCTTGAGTCAGGATAGTCCTTTAACATTTCAGCAAGATTCTATACATATTCACAAAACTTTTCTAGGAAATCCACTTTCATTCATGAGAGCTAAATTACCCCCTGGATTTTAGACCATGTATTTGTAACAATGTTAAGAAGTTTTCCTTGAGATGGTATGCTGTCTTTAAATGAGTCTCATCATGTATGTACACACAGACATATAAGCCATTGCATATACATGGAAATATTAAAGTTTTAACCTTTGACTCCCTAACTTATAAAAGTACCATATGATGCTTCAGTTAGTAGAAATAATTCAAGTGATACTGAGATTTTAAAAATTAATTCTAGTATATTACATGTAAGATGTAGTCAACTGCTAAACCATGTTCCCTCAATGTGTGTATTGAAGAACAAAATTTACCTTCCAAGTTATGATCCTGTAAACCTGAGTTCATTGCAGAGTGCTATGTTAGGCCATGTGGTAAAAAGAAATTTTTATATACGCTTTCTGTACTAATACTGCTTGATAAGAACCAAAAATAAAATTCATATGAAGTTGTAATTGCAAAAAATACATTTTGAAGTAATTCCTTGATAACTTGATTAAATATGTAGTAAAGATTCTTCCCTAACTATTTTTTAAAAATTATTTTTGACTGCTGTATTGATTAGTGAAAACTGAACATGAATGGTATTGTTGGTCTACACAGAGTTAGGTATAATTTTTCTGTAATAGTATTTTCCAAAATATGTACCTTGAAACACTACATTGTACTGTCAAAGAGATTCTGTAAACTCTATTCTTCTCTTAAAGACTGACAACATACAATGGCATTGTATAAGCTCCTAGAACTCCTACAGTTCATAAAAAAACAGCTTCTTTCATTTATCATTCCTCAAGCCTATCTATCCACAGAACCTCTTTTTTCTTTTTGTGCTTGATATCTATCAATGTCCTACTAAGATTAGTGTCATAGGAAATAGAACTAGAAAACCATGATCTATAATGATAGCAAGGAGACAATTAAAATAAGTGGATCGTACCCAATCCATTTGTATTAGATTTCAGAATATATGTAATTTATCACCAGATTTTTAGAATTTTTTTTTTTTTAGATACATTAATTGCTACAGGCAAAGAGATCAGATTAAAGGCAGAAAAGAAGCACACTGGGTACCAAGAAAAAAACAAAACAAAACAAAAACACAGGATACTCTGGGTTTTAGACAAAGTAGGTAAGACACTTGGTGTAAAATGAGAACTGCCAATGCATATTTAATCCTTCTCTAAGATCACCTCCAGGGCACAAAGACAGTAGAAAAAAAGTGAGTAGTTCATTATTAAAAGGCTGACATCCAGCATACTTACACTGCCCATTCTAGCTTCTCATTCTTGATTGAGTTGTACAGAGCCTGTAAAGAGAGAAAATAAGATCAAATTATTCTTTTCATTCTGTTCCACATTATGAATTCAGCAAATGGCCAAGCAAGTCCTTCATAACCTGGCCATAACAGGATGGGCCCAGAGCCCCTTGTCAGTCACCATGTTAGCTCTGGAAAGGTGACGATACACAGGTGAGGCAAATGAGCACAGGGTAAGCAGTGTTTTAGGAAACAAAGAGACTTTCACAAAGTAAAAAAATGTCTTTTATAAATAAGATACACAGTATTGTACAACATTTCACCACAATAAGATATTAGGATATGATTAAAATTAGACTATATACTCTATTTCTCCTATTCAAAATATGGTCTTATAGATTCTCTCATTTGGATGCTGGAATACTCATTCCTTTTTCATTAATTGAATGAATATAACTGTTTTCATAGCAACTTAGTTAAGATATATGGTAAGGGGACTGAAACCAGATATGGAAAACATGTTAGAATGTTTTAGAGTTTCTATATCAATCACTTAAGCAGTTTTTACTGTAACAATAACACTGTAATTCTGCTTGACAGTTAAGTGAATATTACATTGGTGTGTATATGTGGTGGTGGTGGAGGGAAGTGAGAGTTTCTTCAGAACTTTGGTAATAACAATGATAGAGTTAAGTCAGCATAAGACTTCCTCCCTGATTCTCCCAGCTCTAGCATTACATATAAGTTCCTTGTAATCAACTTATTCCACTATAACAACCATCCAGGAAAATGTTACTGCACATCTCTACTTTCAATTTTTTTTTAAAGAGATGGAGTCTTACTATATTGCCTAGACTGGAGTGCAGTGGTTATAACAAGCGCAACCACAATGTCTATAGCCTTGAACTCCTAGGCTTAAGCGATCCTCCTGCCTTAGCCTCCTGAGTAGCTTGGACTGCAGGCATGCACCATCGCGCCTGGCTTTGCTTTTAAACTCTGAATACATGTTATAAAGAAAACACAGATCAATTTTTAAGAAATAAACTACAAACAGCAAAATTATACTGAACAAAAGAATAACCATATGCAAAGTAACATGATGATGCTGAAACATTTTCCTCAAAGAAGGACTCAGTCAGTTTGAAGGCATAGCAAAAACTTAATTTCCTCTGAGATAGGAAATGGGGTATCAGATACGCCATCCAACTCTCCATCTTTCAAATGAGGAAAGGCAGGTTCAGAAAGGTGTCCAAGCAGCACAGCAGATGCAGGGAGAACTGTCTCATATTTCTGCCTTTTAACATGTCTCCTATAAGTGTTTACATGTGTGTAAACAAAGACTCTACACCAACAGTGAATTTACTTGCCAACTAAGTCAGTATACATATATTTAAGTTACAGATTTTACATTATTTAAGATTTAGTACATGAATCGTTAGCCAGTATCTTGACAGTTCTCCAGTTTGACTATATTAATTTAACTATTGTAAAATTACAATAGCTAATAAAAACCAGGGCACATTTCATCTTTAGCAGGACAAAGTAAAGCATGTGTCCTCAAACACAGAAATGCTCAACATTAAATTAAAGTCGATAAAGTCACAAAGATCATGCTATGGATTGGATATTCTTTTTGAAAAACTCAAATGTACTGAGGAACTACAACCTAGGATATAGCTAATGCCTCATGAAGCTGAGCACTTGCAGACGTGCAAAGAGAGTAGAACTCTGACTGAAGTCTCAGGAGATTCTTGCTGGATAAATGCCTTTTAAATGGATTCTATTACTTGTATGAGCCATTTTGAACCCACATGTAATAGTGGGCTGAGAAACTACAAATGAAAAAAGACAGATCATTAAAGGTTCTTTATATACTACGATTGTACTCAATATTACCCAGAGTAATTCACAGTGTGGCAAAGATTTCTAAAAAATCTTTTCATAAAGGTGACATCGAACATGCCTAAACATCAAAAATTTTTCTAATGTACTCAATTCCATCCTAGAACAAAATTTTTCAAATATTTCTGACCTTAAGAATATTTTACTTAAAGAGAAATGAGTTCTAACTTTAAAAATTCTTGCTACTCAATCAGCCAGATATCTCATGACAATAATTATTATAAGGTATCTTGTCAAACTCCACAGACTTGCCATACTGTAAGCCAAGTTCTCTCTCTGTGTATATAATATAAAATAGGTTTCTTATTGTAGCATGCCAAACCTAAAGGGTGAATGGCATGCCTATCTTTTTCAATCGCAAAATTACAAAGGAATTTTCCTGATTCTTTGTAGCACTTTATGATGATTCATTATTTTTCTTAAATAGGATGTATTTGCAAATGCATCCAACACCTATATACCCTCATTACAACTTCCTATTCTTTTATATACTTAGCTTAGTTAAGAACTGAATTCCCTTGACTCCTCTTGATCTTCAGCCCAACAGTCATCACTTCCTTTCCTGTGCAGCCTAGACTCCATGGTCTATCACTAGTTTTGCTAAAATCTTTACCTCCTTTGTTCCACTGTCTTTCTGTTGCACCTGAAAATAGATACGTATAACTCTTTATCGATCCTACTTTGACTTCTCCACACTCATACGCCATGTATTAGTTAAGATTCCTTTTACTTTCAAATGTCAAATACCTAAACTCTAACTACTCTTAAGGGTGAGGGTGACCTAATAGTTAGTGTAGCTACATCATAAAATGGTGTGCATGGAGCTGGCCTCAGGGATGCAGAAACGTAATGCTTCCCCTCTTCTCCTCTCAACTCTTCTCTGCTTTCCACCCCAAACATTTTCAACCTTGTTCCTCTACTGCACAAGAAACAGTGGCTATACGTACTTGTCTTTGCACACGTGTCTGCAACAAGCAACACCTATCTGCACCTTGTATTTCTCAACAAGACAAAAACAAACAGTTCTTTCTCCCAGCTCCAACATGAAAGTCCCAGGTGTGGTTTAGCTTACCTGTGCTCCCTCTGGACTAATCAGTGTGGCTAGGAAATGAGGTGCTATGACTGGGCCTACCTCTGAAGTCAAGGGGACTGGGGGAGCTATCAACAGGGGGGTAGTGCTGACCTAGCCACTGGCATAATCCTCTTAGCTTCACAGCCTCCCTAATTCATATATGATTAATTCAACGCTACTAGGGAAACTTAAACAATAGCACAAATTAATGTCACTGAATATTAATCAACAAAAACTTCAGCAGGGCCCTCATTCAAGAGCCTCTTCTTACTGTTCCTCTAAAATGCATCTGCACTGGTACCTATTATTTTCTCCTTTCTGTTGGTAGGACGAGTTAACAGAATATAATTTCAGAGCCAAATGGGGACTTAGAGATCATGAAACAAAGGCTTTCTTACACAGATGGGGAAAATGAAGCCCCACGTTAATTAACTTCTCCTAAGGTCCCATAGCTTTCTTCACAAATATTGACTCAGAAGCAACACTTCTCTTTATGTTAACAACTAACCAACTACGTTCTCTCCTCCCACGACCAAATCTCACAGCATCATATAGGCCTGGTCTAAGTCAGGGCCTATGTGAAAAGGAAACAAGGTTTTTGCCACTTTTAGAATACACTCGAATAATGCTGGTCATATATTGTATTTTTAAACTATGCGCTTTTAACAAGAGCCCCTGTTGCTAGGACACATGCTGGAAGTGCTTTTGTTGGTGAGGATGACGGGTTGAATGCACTGATGCTACACTCAGTCCACATAGGACCAAAAGTACTTGCCCATGAGAATGGCTAAAATTGGAGGTGCAAGATATGGCTCAGAAAAATAACGTATCTCTACCTACGTGAGGGCTAGTTGGCCTAGTGCCAAGAGGGCAGCGTTTGTGGGTAACCACTGTCACAGAAGGCTGTCCTTCTTCCTGTGGCCACAAAGTGGTAGCTGAAGATAAGTGGAGAATGTTAGCACATTGACCTTAATGGGCCCCAGCAGCCCACATGAACACATTCAGTGAGGTAATAACCTGCTGCTGTGAAAGGCTGAATAATGGACCCCCAAAAGATGTCCAGGTCCTAGTCTCTGGAACCTGTGAATGTTACCTCATATGGCAAAAGCTTTAAAGATGTTATTAAGTTAAAAAACTTGAGATGGGGAGAGTATGTGGGTGGCTTTAAATGCAATCACAAGTGCCTTTATAGAAGAAGGCAGAAGGAGAATTAAGAAAGAAGAGAAAGCGACATGAAGAGGAACACAGAGACTGGAGTGACACAGACACAAGCCAAGGAATGCTGGCAACCACCAGAGGTTAGAAGAGGCAAGGAACAGATTCTCCCTTAGACTCTCCAGAGGATGTACCGCCCCGTTGACACCTTGATTTCGGAATTCTGGCCTCCAAAATTGCGAGATAATTTCTGTTGTTTTTAAGACACCAAGTTTATGGTACTTTGTTTTAGCAGTCCTAGGAAACGGATACACCAGAGTCTAAGTGAAAGGCATATATCTGAACAAAGAATGATCATATAACCCACAGGTTGACATTCAGAAATATTTCCAGGGTCAGTCCCTAGGCAAAACAGGCTTTTACCATAGTGGTCTTATCTGAGGATATGATGCTACACACCAGAGTCAGCCAAGGAATTTTTTTAAAATACTGATTATCCCAGATTTCCTGAATCAGCTCCCTGGATGAGGAACTTGCATTATTTGAATAATTTTCTAAATGCTCCACATGTGACTCTGATATGAAGTCTCAGTTAAAAAACACTACTTTAGGAGTTCACCAATCTTTTCTCTAACTGAAATGTCTGCAACCTAACCCAGGAACTAGATGACGATCATATACCTCCACTAACACCAAGCAGGATGGACTGATTCTTCAAATTTGAAGATCTCCATTTTTAAGAATGAGAAAGTAAAGCAAACTGCTTAAATTACAGAGGTAAAGGTATTCTGGTCTAAATCTACTTTTAAGTCTTTGTTCCTCACTTTTGATCGCTTCTCAGAGATGATAAAATGCAATTTTATTCAAGGCTCAGCACTGTCACTGCAGCCCACACATGGCTCTCTGAAGCTTTCCTATATTACCATGCATTGTGTAACCACAAGTCTCTCTCTCTCCAACACATTTTGCACAGCTGATGGGATTCATGTTTTTTAGTTTAATCATCTCTAAACTCCAATTAATTTTTGTTTCTCTGTGGTCCTCAAATCATTATGAAAAGTATTGAGGATAACATAGCTTCTGCTTTCAGTGAAACCGACAGTGACCACAGTGGAATTTGTACTCAGAAAGAATTATGATGCTGGCCATGCCGTGAATACTTTTTTCAAATGCTATGCTGGCTCAGATCAAGCAGACTTTTAAGTATAGAATTAAATATGCACCACTCTGGCAGTGTTATCAGAGAAAGAACATGTTTGAAAAAGACATTGGTTAAAAATTAATAAGACCCGTTATCAGATGAATGTCAAAATGGTTAGAAAAATTCAAAATGCTTTGCAATGGTCTTCAACTTTTATTATCTTCTCTATGCCTTGAAACAATAGTGAAAAACTACATTATCCCTCACTAGAGGAAGCTTCTCCAAAACCAGTATTTGGAATTGACTCTGTGTTTGCCTTCCTTCTACCCCTGGAGGTCTTTACGGCTATGCAATGTACCAAATAAGGTTATGAGTGAGGGTTAGCCTTTCTTCTTCTTTTCTTCTTCTTCTTCTTTTTTTTTTTAAGTGGCAGAAAGTAATTGTCAAGCAGAGGTGAAAAAGGAGAAACAGCCTGAAGCCATGACCACCAGTGAATTCCCAGGTGGATTCATTTTAGGGTGGAGTACGCATGAAAGTCAAGTTTCTGGAAACTGATACCCTTTAAACTATCTGTGTTCTCCCGTACCCACTGGACAGTTTTCATGCTCCCAAGTTTAAGGAACACTACATTAAAGAATATATATTCTTAGCCGGGTGTGGTAGTGCACACCTGTAATTCCAGCTACCTGGAAGGCTGAGGCGGAAGGATCGCCGGAGCCCAGCAGTTCGAGGCTGCGGTGGCCAGGAGCGGCCACTGCACTCCAGTCTGGGCGACAGAGTGAGACTCCAACTCAAAAAAAAAAAAGAATATATATTCACAAGCAACCCTGTCAACATTCATCTCGCTCTCACTCAGGGTGACAGAACATGCTTGAATTTGATTTGTTTCTTCACTTCTACATGTATATTTTGGATGTAATTAACATGCAAACAGAGCCAAAATCTATATCCCGGACAATTAACTTATGATGTGGTGCACTTATAGACCCAGTCACAATTGCAAAAACATCTAACCATGAACGGGTGTACGAGCACAAATTCATAATGAATGCTTGAAAATTAATTTTAAAACCCTTATCTTATTGAAAGGGAAACTAAAGTATAATTAATATGTATAATTCATCATGTGATAAACATTTCTGAGCACATTCTAGAGGCTGAGGAGGCATTATGCTAGATGCAGAAGAATCCATTCTGCCTTTAGGGCTTCTTATATAAGAAATACAAAATATGCTACTAACCTTGACTGAACTTTACCCAGTAGAGAATTAGCTAATGAAATTAACTAATTTTAACTTCATACTTACCATGTGCAAGACACATACAGTATCTAATATGTGACATTATGTTATACACATTTCTTGAGAGAAAAATTTAATTAGAAGAGAGAACAACCTTGGGGCTAAGAATTTGAAGGAGGTGGGTGGAACACTTGATTGTCACTAACTTGCTCATTTAAGTCAAATCACTTAACTTACCTGTTCCTCATTTTCTCCTTTGGTAATATGAGAGGGTTGCATAAAGTTAGCATTCTTGGCCCTCTTCCATACCTACCATTCTACATTTCTACTTGAAGAAAACCTTAGCTGTCACCTGGTCAAACCCCCAAACTAGTTCTTTCTCTAGTCCCTGCTCCCTTTTCCTGTGTCCCCCCACTAAATAATTCTGCCATGGTTATTGATTAGTAACATCACTACCTTCTCCCAAATCCCAAGCATGGCTCTTATACATTAATGAATGCTTATTTCAAAATTGCACATGAACGAGCACAGAGGAAGGAGGAACAAGTACAAGAGAGCCAGAGAGCAATGTTCTCTAAGGGGAGAGAGGGCACTGGGACTTCTCCGATTGCCTCTAGTCAAAGGCACCTTCCTGTGCTAAAATAGTCTGATCCACCATTCCTTCATTATTACGGAAGGGAAAAAAAATGCAGCCAGAGCTAATACTAAATAAACACATTTGCCAAGGGACATCGCAAGCCCCTCTGGAGGACCATGAAATTAAACCTGAAAGTAAATTAAAAATGTAACGGCTAATTATCATTTGCACTAACACAAGACTCCAAACTTTTCCCATGTATGTATGCATTCATTCATTCATTCATTTATTTTGGGGGTGAATGTAATGAATAAGATGTATTCATAAGGAGCACATTTCTACTACTTTTTCTTCACCTTGTGATTACCTTCCACTGGACTAGCTACTGTGTCTTTGGGAAAAGTACCTTAAATATGCTATTATGAATAACACTGTTCATACAAGTGTAAATAAAACATTAAACACTGAGATTGTCACTAAGTTATTTGTAGAGGAAAAGTTTTAAGTACAGGCACACCTCATTTGATCGCACTTCAATTTATTCGGCTTCACATGTACTATGTGTTTTACAAATTGAAGGCTCGTGGTACCCTGTGTCAAGCCAGTCTAGAGTTACCACTTTTCCACCAGCCTATGCTCACTTTTTGTCTCTGTGTCACCTTCTGGTAATTCTTACAATATTTCAAACTTTTTCATTATTATTTTATCTGTTGTGGTGATCTGTGCTCAGTGCTCTTTGATGCTACCTTGTCATTGGTTTTGGAGTGAGATGAACCACGCCCAAATACGATGGCAAACTTAATCCTCATCTCTCTCCTGCACTTTGGGTCTCCTTATTCCCTGAGACACAAAAGTACTGAAATACTGAAATTTGGACAATCAACAACCCTGAAATGGCCTCTAAGTGTTCAAGAGAAAGGAAGAGTCGAGCACCTCTCACCTTAAATTAAAAGCTAGAAATAATTAAGCTTAGTAAGGAAGGCATGTTGAAGACTGGGCCTCTTGTGCCCAACTATTAGCCAAGTTGAGAAAAAGGGAAAGTTCTTGCAAAAATTAAAAGTGTTACTCCGGTGAACCCATGAATGAAAAGAAAGCGAAACAGCCTTTTTACGGAAATGGTGAAAGTTGGAGTGGTCTGGACAGAAGATAAAAACAGCCATAAAACTCCTTTAAGACCAAAGCCTAATCCAAAGCAAGACCCTAACTCTCTACAATTGTGAATGCTGAGAAAGGCGAGAAATCTGCAGAAGAAAAGTTTGAGGTTGCTTCATGAGGTTTTTTCGGAAAGAAGTCGTCTCCATAACATAAAAGTATAATATAAGGTGAAATTAGCAAGGGCTGATGGAGAAGCTGCAGCAAGTTCTCCACAAGATCTAGTTAAGCTCACTGATGAATGTAGCTACACCAAACAGAGTTTCAGGGTAGATGGAATAGCTTTCTATTGAGAGAAGATGCCATCTAGGACTTTCACAGTTAGAGAGAAGTCAATGTCTGGCTTCAGAGCTTTTGAATCTTGTAAGGCTGACTCTCTTGTTAGGCGCTAATGTAGCTGGTGACTTTAAGTGAAGACAACGCTCAATGACCATTCCAAAGTCCTAGGGCCCTTAAGAATTATGTTAAATCTACTCTGGTTGTGCTCTAGAAATGGAACCGTTAAGCCCGGATAACAGTACATCTGGTGACAGCCTGGTTTACTGAATATCTTAAGCCCACTGTTGAGATCTACTGCTCAGAAAAAAAGGATTCTTTTCAAAATATTACTGCTTATTGACAGTGTACCTGGTTACCCAAGAGCTCTGAGGGGACGTAAAACATGAATGTTGTTTTCATGCCTGCTAACACATTATCCATTCTGCAGCTCATGGATCAAGAAGTAATTTCTATTTCCAAGTCTTATTATGTAAGAAATAAATTTCATAAGGCTATAATAACTGCCATATACAGTGACTCCTCTGATGGATGTGAACAAAGTAAATTGAAAACTGTCCAGGAAGGATTCACATTCTAGATGCTTTTCAAAATGCTTGTGATTCAGGGGAGGTGGAACTATCAACATAAACAGGAGTTTGGAAGAGATTGATTTCAACCTTTATGGATGACTTTGAGGGTGTCAAGACTTCAGTGGAGGAAGTCACCGCAGGTGTGGTGTAAACAGCAAGAGAAGTAGAGAACTAGAATTAGAGGTGGAGCCCAAAGTTGTGACTCAATTGCTGACATCTCACAGTAAAACTTGAATGGATGAGGACTGCTTCTTATGGAATCTACTTCTGGTGAAGGCGCTAAGGTGGAAATAACAACAACAAAGATTTAGAATACTACACAGACATAGCTGATAAAATAGTGGCGGCATTGAGAAGATTAACAGCATTTTTGAAAGAAGTTCTACTAAGGGTAAAATGCTATCAAACAGCATCATATGCCACAGAGAAATCTTTCATGAAAGGAAGCCTATGAATGTGGCCTTATTTCAAAAATTGCCACAGTCCCCCCAACCTTCAATAACCATCATATGCCACAGAGAAATCTTTCATGAAAGGAAGCCTATGAAGTTGCCTTATTTCAAAAATTGCCACAGTCCGCCCAACCTTCAATAACCACTACCCTGTTGTCAGCAGCCATCAACACTGAGGCGAGATCTTCCACCAGCAAAATGATTACAAGTCACTGATCATTAGCCTTTTTCAACAAAACGTATTTTTAAATTAACATATGTACATTCTTTTTTTTTTTTTTAGACACAATGCTATTGCATGCTTGATGGAATACAGCATGATATAAACATAACTTTCTTTTTTTCTTTTTTTTTTGAGTTGGAGTCTCCCTCTGTCGCCCAGACTGGAGTGCTGTGGCCACTCCCGGCCACCGCAGCCTCGACCTGCTGGGCTCCAGGGATCCTTCCGCTTCAGCCTTCCAAGTAGCTGGAACTACAGGTGCGCGCTACCACGCCTGGCTAATTTTTTGATTTACTGTAGAGATGAGGTCTCACCAAGTTGCCCAGGCGGGTCTCGAACCCGCGGGCTCAGGCAATCCACTCACCTCAGCCTCCCAAAGCGCGGGATTACAGGCTGAGCCACTGAGCCCAGCTAAACATAACTTTCATATGCACTGGAAAACCAAAAAAATTGTATGACTTGCTTTACTGTAGAGTTTTAGAACCAAGCCCACAATATCTCCAAGGTCTACCTGTATAAATAATTTTTCCCCTTGTTAAAACTGTAAATATCTCATAATGACTCTGTTACAACATCAAGTCCAGTTGCTGGTTTAACACCAAAAAACAGACCAAGTTTGTCTGCAGGTAACATAAATGAGTCAGAAAAGGCAGGGAGAGACTCCAGGGATTCAGAGAAATCTTCATGTAGAGGGAAAGTTAATACTCAGCAGCAGCCTGATTTCAACCAGGTGGGAATGTAGTTGCACTACTGTTAGTTCTGATTATTTTTGAGAAGTAGTTAGAAGCATAAATTATTCAAGGCTGGCAAACTTTCAAGTGTGGCAATATAAAGAGCCATGAAAACTACTATGAGTCAGGCAAACACATCTATTGTCAAAAAGGACACCAGTTTTGAAACTCTGATTAGAATGATGTGATTAGAAAATTGTAGGGAGGAAACAGTAAGAATCACTGAACAGACACAGCAAAATTTCTGGCTTATAATTTATAGATTTAAACTTCTGAATAGATGTTTCATCCGGTAATATTTCTGATTTTGTGAAGATGTTCTAGCCATTTCACAACAGTTGATATTCCACTGAAAATAGCTGAACTTTCCAATGAGGTTGTACTATGTGAGACACTGTGCTAAGAGCTTTACTTTCATTTAATCTCACTGAACTCTCACAGCAACTGTATTAAGAGAGGAATTATTGTTCCCGCTTTAAAATGTTGTTCCCACTTTAAAATGACATATCTAATGCTTAAAAGGTTAAATAGCCTGCCAAAGGTCACACAGCAGAGCTGGGGATCTGAAGACAAGTCTATTCTATGCCAAAGCCTATGCTTTTAACTGTCCTAATCATGACACAATACGAACACCACACACACATGCATACATATATACACATGTCACATGTTATATTACTATAAACAGATTATCAGTGATAAATTTTGCAACTCTGATAAATGTTTTGTTGTTGAAAAAACTTACTAGAAATCAGAGTTAGTGAAGTTAAAAGCAAACAATGCTATCCATATTATTATGTTTCTTAGCCTTTTTTACTTTGTTCTATCAGCTCAGGACTTATTATTAGTTGATTTCAAAATAATCTATGATCCTAAGTCCACAGCTAAAAAATCTTATGATCACAGTGGACTTGAATTGAGGGTCAAAGGTTCAAATTCTCCTTCAATGTGCCATTGAATCATTATAATCTGTGTGTTCCAACTGCCTACATGACATACCTTGCTTAATTCATCTTTATTGTATGACTCTATATCAGCTTATGTTACAACAAAAATTACTTTGTTGTAACATAAGCTGATATACCAAGGAAAATTTTTAATAATTACTATCCACTAATTAGAATGTATCTTTTTATAGTAATCCCCTCTAATCCTTGAGGGATATGTTCAAGATCCCCAGTGGAGCCTGAAGCCACAGATACTACAAACCCTACATAGTCCATGTTTTTCCCATACCTACACACCTATGGTAAATTAGGTACAGAAAGAAATTCACAACAATAATAAAACAGAACAATTATAACAATGCCAGTATCACTACTCTTGTACTTTGGGGCCATTGTGCACATTGGGGCAATCCCTTGACAGTCAGTGTAATAATTGAAAGGGCTACTAAGTGACTAGTAGACAGGGAGTGTCCATAGTGAGGAGACGCTGGACACAGTTAGGATTCATGTCCTGGTGGGATGCAGCTGGATGGCGTGTGATTTCATCAAGCTACTTAGAATGGACTGTGATTTAACACTTACAAAATGTTTATTTTTGGAATTTTCCATGTAATATTTTTGGACCACCGTTAACTGTAGTTAAGTAAAACAGTGGGTAGATGAAACTGTGGATAAGGAGGGGCTACTGTAATAGTAAAACTATTGATACGGTCTAGTATAAACTACTAGATGACTATAATACATGTTTGTAAAATGAATGTCTGACCCTCATTATACTGTTGTTAACACTTGTAACAATATACATGAATATTCTCTTAAAACCATTTATTCATTCACTGGTATAGTCAAACACTTACTACTTAATAGATATTAACATGGGCATTGAGAATACAGTGGTGAACAACACAGTACTAGAACTTAGATTTTAGTGGGGTGAAACCAGACAACAGTGAAAAAACCAAAAACAGATGACGATAATTCTGTCATTTCTGATAAGCTACCAGATAATTATTATTAGGTGATTAAAAAGAAGTGACTCAAAAGAGTAGCTTTAGATGGTCAGAGAATGCCTCTCTGCAAGGAAAGGTATGACAGGGATAACTAGGAACAGACTCACAGAGATGAAGGGAAACAGAGGCGAGCAGCTCTTCGACATAACTGAGCGAGCTAAGCGTGAGAAACCGAAGTGGGGCTGGTGTGGTGGAAGCACGGTGGGCCCAGGACCTGGTGTGCCACAAGGACAAGCAGGTAAGCAGGTCCCATAGGGCTTTTTAACCAGAAATCAGTTGGGAGCTATCATGTGCATGTTAGGCCACCACTGGAAGATTTTAAGCAGGAGTGTGGCCTGCCATAATTCATGTTTTTAAAGGTTGCCCTGGCTTCTGTATGAAGGAAGGATTGGAAGAGAGCCAGGGAAACAGCAGCAAGGCTGGTGGTGCCTAGATGAGATGAGGTGACTTGACTGGGGTTGTGGCAGGCAGTGGTGATTTCAGGGTGTATCAACCTAGCCTCCTAAATTATGGAATGAGGGTAGACTGTTTTCACACACCTTAAGCACAAGTTAAAAACTGGGTAAGACAAACAGTTTCAACAGCAACATCAGAAATATATTGTTAACCATCAATATTTAAGCCATTTAGGCTTAGAGGAAGACCTACTGTTAAAGGAAAAAAGTCAGAAGCAAAACAGTGCATGCGGGACATTCCCATTTTGTGGACAAAAATGTGTGTGTGTATTTGGCCATGAATAGAACATTTAAAAACACTACTGACAATGACTGTCTCTGGAGAGAGCAACTGGGGGAATGGGGTGGGAGAGAGAATTTGCTTTGAATAATCTTCTATACTATTTGAATGTTTACCATATCATGACACATTACTTCAACTCAAAATAGAGATGACGCTAGATTTTATACTCCTTGCAGATGTCATCAGGTCTTCTGTCTCCCTTCAATCCCTACATTGTCTTGACCATAGCAAGAGTTTCATTTGTTGAGAAGACAAAGATCTCAGTGATAATAATGCTATACAACACAATTATGATGGGAGGCAGCAAATGTAGGAAAAAAGAACAATGGACTAGAAAACAGTAGACTTGGATTCAAACCTGACTCTGCAACCTAGGAAGTAAGTATTATTACTTTGCTGATCTAGAAGCTGGAAGTTAGACAGATTATTGCTTGGTGTGGGTTCAAGGTTACCAGATCAAATGCAGGATGCCCAGTTAACTATTAACTTCAGATAAAAAATGAATAACTTTTTAGCATAAACATGTCCCCAAATTTCACAAGAGACATATTTATACCTAAAATTTTTTGTTACCTAAAATTAACATTTACCTATGTGTTCTGTATTTTCACTTACTAAATCTGGCAAACCTAAACCAGTAACACCAGTAACAAGTCAAATACATAACTATCTGACTCCAGACCCATATTTTCACTCACCATTTTATACTTTCTTCATGTCCTTCCCAAAATGGACTTGCCATGACTATGTCTAACTCCTCCCTGGAAGAGGATATGTATCCCAGATAGAAGAGGTATTCTCCCTGAACTCACTGAAATATAGGTGGAAAGACAGTAACATATATTATAAAAGCACCCTTGTCTTTCTTCAATCCAGTGTCAACATTAAAAACAAGTGTCCAAAAAGATTATGTGGATATGACTTAATACAGAAGTCCTTAAATAAAGCCTGATAGTTTGGAGGGTATGTACTTACAGTCTTAGTGAATCACCTTCTTCCTTATAAAATGAGTTGAAGATTAACTATTCTCTGTATTGTGTTCATAGTCATTTCCTGATTTCGTTTTCAACTCTTATAACCTGATCCTCTGAAACTGTAATTTGCTTATTTATCAAAACTTACATAGATTTGAACAGTTAAGCCATACTGATGAAAAACATGAATTCAGCCAACATTTTCAAAGAAGATTCTAGATTGTACTTGTTATAATCTGTTGTTAGATCCCCTGTTGTTAGATCCCTCTTGCTGTTAAGCCTTAATTGTTGGGAAGTGGCAGGTATGTTCCATAATAAAGAATACTTCATAACTAAAGAACATAAGGACTATAAAGAACATACATTTCAAATGATTTTGTAAATTACATGTAGTATTTTTTAAATACCTGAGAAAAAATGATCAATTATAGTTAATGACTATAGATATGAAGTTAACATACACAGTTTAAAAAAAAAAGTTTGCTGGGAAACAAGCAGCGTCCTTCTTAATAAATGGCTTGTAAAAAACAATATCCCTGGGCGACTGTGACATTTAGAGAGAACACCAGACCTGGCATTTGTTCCCTGTCATTTCCATGCATTAGACAAAGCAGTGAAGACAAATCAAATGGAAGCAGATTTTATTTAAAACAATCAATATAGACAAATTAAATAATCTAATCCAGTGGACAGTCGGCTTTTAAATTTCATAAACAGGAAAAATTTCAAAAGAAGTTTTGGGGAACGATATAGAATTGTCAGTTTTTCATTTTGCTAAAATCAATAAGTTTATTTTAAAAAAACAAAACACTAGCTACTATCACTATCGCTCCATAAAAATAAGTAGTATGGAGATGTTCAGAATAAAAAACTGTTTCTCGAGAAACAACCGATCTTTCACTAGCATTTCACTAGAGACTGAAAACTCTGACAGCAACTAACAGCAGAATACCATCTAGTTAGATAACTGTGAGAGTATAAAGTCTTAGAAAAGGTTCAATATTTTCCTTTTTTAAAAAGAAGCCATTATTAGCTATTATTTGTTAAAACTCAAAAGTTAATTTGGATAAATAAACCATTCCTAGTTAATGGAAATTATTTAAGTCTCCTACATATCTATATATGCTATTTTCCTTTCTATTCATTTAAAAAATGTTCTCAAAGTACTACATGTATATTATTTACATAATCAAAACCACTAAAAAGTACATACTGAAGCATAACTTTAAAAACAAATAAACAGGGTCTTGCTGTCTCACTCAGGCTGGAGTGCAGTGGCGTGATCACAGCTCACAATAACCTCTAACTCCTGGGCTCAAGCCATCCTCTTGTGTAGTTAAGACTACAAGTCATGTCCCACCATGCTAGGCTAATTTTTTAAATTTTTTGTAGAGATGGGGTCTCATTATATTGTCCAGATTGGTCTCTAACTCCTGGCCTCAAATGATCTTTCTGCCTCGGGCTCCCAAAGTGCTGAGGGCATAGATGTGAACTACTGTGTCTGACCTTGGGTACAGAATGAAAATAATAATTCCTTAACTTCACCTCTAATCTTGCTGCCCAACTCCTTTTTGGTTTTGCTATTTTCAGTATGAACTATGGATTTTCAACTGTGGAACTCTGGAAAGGGAACATTTATTTAGTTCTCTTATCACACACACACACACACACACACACACACACACACACACACACTCAACCCTACACTCTCCTTCTCCTTCCACGTCCTTTTTAAAAAAATTATATCATCATCACCATTTGGAGGTTCATCCATTTTCAGTACTTGCATTATTATGACTATATAGACATAATTCACGACCGAGCTAGGCAGTGCACTATGCTATATTTCCTTTTTTGTAAGCCCTCTGTTTTCCCTGGAGTTAATCATCACTTATTATTGTTGACCTAGCTTTCTATGGTTGTATCTTTAATTCAACTCCATACCCTCCAACAGGCATTCCATCAGTGACATGGTTGGAAACATGACTCTTGGCATCCTCTGTGTTCCTACTCTACTCTCACCTGACTGGTTTCTGTCTCCTGCGCAGCTGTTGTCCCAGGGCTTCCCTTTACCATCATGCTGGGAACTCCCCCTCCCTCCCTGCTATTACATTTCCTTTTGACTGGACACCATGCCTTCTCTTTTACAAGTAACTGAGAACAAGTGCTTGAGGAAGGAGAAAAGGAAGAGAATCCCTGTTGTGAAATGTTTATACTTTTCACTTAATCCTTCTGTTTTCATGTAGGGATTTCACTGTAGGCCTTAACTGAGGCTGATTTTTTTTAAGTCCAGAGCTTCTGGGTTAAACTCTTCAGAGAGGAGGGGTAGAAAATGATGAGGAAAGGGTCACTTGACTCCAAAGGGCAGGGGAAGGCATATGTAGAGAGTCCAGTTTATAGTTGCAGGGGCTTAAAGGGATCTTCCTGTTTTGACCAGCTTCCTCAGATGTAGCCAGTATCCCCAATTCCTGGGCCTTTCCTATGGGGCAAATCAGTTTGCTTCTCTCCTAGAATCCCTTCTCTCCTTGGATTCCACGTCTACAGGCACTTGAGTTTCAGCTTTTTCTGGGGTTGCTAAAACAGTTAACAAGCCTATCTGCTTTCCAAATTTCAAATTTTGTTGACATCTCAAGGACTTCTCTCATTTTCTGTGTCCTTGAAGATCTGAGTTCTACTGTCATTTTAATGGACTATATGCAGGCATCGAGATAAAAGCATGTTACCTTAACAAAAGCTTTAAGAGTTAAGTTTTTGCTATAAATAAATACCATTTAGTCACAGTCTAAAGGATCATGGCAGGGAGTTGGTTAACGAATCATACAAAAAACCCCTCACAACACCGCCCAGCCATAATAAAAGTGTTCTAGAGAGCCTTTCTATTCGACCTTATCCTTTCTATTTTCTAAAAAAGTATACTGAGGAAGAGATGTGTCATAAACCAGTATCTATCACTTGGTATTTATCTATCCCTCCAAGTAACAGTAAACCTGCTTCTCTCAGGGCACTTCCCGGTATCTGTGTGCCTATTAGGTCTAGTTAGGTAGGACCTCAACTCTTCAGGCTTACTTATGCTGGGAAATCTTAGAAGAAAATGGTAACGAAAAGCTCAGGAAGTAATTTCCTCATCATGCACTACTGGGGGTCCAGGACCCGGAGAAGATCTTACTGTTTGCTGTACCTTGGCCTGCCCCAGTGGATTTCTGAGTTGCAGAGTTGAAGCTCACTCTCCTAATTGCAACTCGGTAGAAGAAGGAGATTAGACTGTCTGGGATAGCTCTATATTCTTATTTACTCAATGGAAACAAACAAATATTTAGTTCGCCAAATTTGAATGTGGCAATACTGAGTGTATACCAATGTCTCCAGTGCCTCGGATAGCATTTCAGATTGTAAAACTTAACTGTAGGCTACAACCAAAGGCATGTCATGAGAGGAGTCAGGCTAGGAAGATGGCCTCACTCAGTGCTTTCGGAAACAAGTTTGACATGAAGCATTCCAAGAAAAACAAGTTCCACTGAAATCAGGTGATCTGTGTGCCTAAACAGGTACACGAAATGTTCCACCATCAGAACATGGTAGACAGGAATTTTCAAAAATGAAATGAAGCCGGGCATGGTGGCTCACGCCTGTAATCCCAGCACTTTGGGAAGTGGAAGTAAGATTACCTGAGCCTATGGGTTTAAGATCAGCCTGGGCAACATGGCGAGACCTCATCTCTAAAATAAATCAAAAAATTAGCTGGGCATGGTGGCACAAGCCTGTAGTTACTCAAAAGGCTGAAGTGGAAGAAGCCTGAGCCAAGCAGGCAGAGGCTGCAGTGGCCGTGAGTGTGCGACTGTACTCCAGCCTAGGCAACAGAGTGAGACTGACTCAAAAACAAAAACAAAAACAAAAAAATAAAAAAATGAAATGAAAAGATGATCTACTTGAATGGTAAGGCAGAGCTCAAAAATCTTAACTGAAATGAAATACAGAGGTGTAACTTCCATTGTAAATTACTGAGGAGGGGGCCATCTTGCTCACCTACTCATGGTTTCTGCATCACTATAGGTGAGTACACAAAATACATTTTCCAAAAATCTATTAGACTCTAGGCTGAATACAATCCCTGAATTCTAAACCAAGCATGATCTAACAACAGGCTGCACGAAAGGAAAAAGTGTCATCCTGAAAAATACAGGCTCTCTGGCCACTATGCATATTCCCACACAGAAGCTTCAGGTTAACTTTAGGTTACCATATGCTTCTAAACACTCAGATCTTCAACAGTGGCTATCTTTAAAATGCAAGTATTTTTTTTCTCCCTTAATTCTTATCAATATTTCATAAATTATTATGTTTCCCTTTCCTTGATTCTGACAAGGGTATTACACTAGCTGCAGGAATGACAGTGTTTTCTTTACAAAGTTCAAATACCGCATGGAAGTTCTGAAACACCTGCTTTAGTACACCTTTACTAGAAGAATGTATTCAAATAGTCTATTCATAAGTGTAGTAAAGCATGAATGTAGTTCATTGGGAGTAACTCAGAGACACAAACCTAGCATGTCACCTACACTTTACTCAAGTAAAATGGGTGAACAGTTTGACGGTGAAGATTTGCTTTTAATTATATTCAGGTCAGGGGTTCACAAATGTCACCCCATCGGGAGCATAGTTTGTTCAACTTTTACTTCGAAATAATCATTTCTACATCCTTTAAAAAGGTGTTATTTTCATGAAAGTACCAGCAGGATCTGAGAAATTCACAGAAACAAACAAGCTGAGGAAAAAGGGGAAAATGAGAGGGTGACAGGGAGTCCAAACAAACCAACCCAAGGACAAAAACCAGTGTCACTTTGCTAGCCTTCATAACTTCAAAAAAAAAAAGGTAGTGAAAGCTTTTATCTTGAGGCAAGTCTGACTCGTCAACTTATGAGAAATAAATAGCTACTGATGATATTGATAATGATAGTGATATTGATAACGACAGTTTGTACAGTGACCTTCCAAAAGAAACCTGGTCTCTTCTTGAGATCTCCTTTGGGTAAGGATCACGTTAAAATATCAGAATGTATTAGTCTGGGAGAATCACACCTGGAGGAAAAGCATAACTTCTTAGAACACAAGAAGTGAAGTGTAAAGACAGCAGCGCCAACATAAGAAAAATACAGTTCTGGAGATAAAATTGTTTTCAATCTTTGCACTACCTAACATACTTTGTGAAAGACACCTCCTGATGCTCTCATATTCCAGAGTTATAACCAGAGCAGGGAGATGTTTTTGATATTCTGCCCTAATAGTCTAAGCTATTTAAAAAAACAAACAAACAAACAAACAAAAAACCCTAATTGGGAGCCCATTAAGTTGGGGTGGCTCTGGCATTTTAAATTCCTATGTGAACAAACCAAAGTCCAATTAGAAACTGCACTAATCAGAAGCCATCAACTTCTTTTTAATTATTGTTTTTCTTTCTGTCTGTATATCATTCCACCAACTGACTCCTAATCAATCAAATTGTTTTGTCTTGCTTCTACAATTACGATATAAAAGTTTCCCCTCTTGTTCCTCCCAGCAAAGGGTGTGACTCCAACTAATGAAGCCCTGAATGCTCAAATAAGCTCTTTAAAATTTATATGTGCTTAAGTTTTTCTTGAACAACGTCTATTACTTCTCTGAAAGGATCCAGCTAAAGGATGAATTTATGAGGTTAAAAGATGTTCTGCTTCAATTTAAGAATTAAAAAAACATAAAAAGACATTTACAGGAAAATTTTCAAATTATGACTAAGGGTTTTCTCCATATTAGATGAGATATACATTTTTAATCAGGCAGATATGAATGTCCCATTTGACCAGAATCTCCTTCTCAGGCTCTAGCCTTAGTCTAAAGAACAAAAGTGATCTAGGAAAGAATGACAAAAATCTGCAAGCCTCCCACTAAATTTCAGGTAGCAAAGGGCCATTGTAATGATTTCTTCAGGTTCCTTTGTGTATAGATTTAACTCACAGAAGGAGAAATAATTAGCATTTATCTAACAATACTAAAGAAATACAAGCAAAGCCTATGCAGAATGGAGAGAATAGAGTTAATGGTGCCCTTAGACATAATTGCAATCCATCTTAAGAAGCAATGGATTAGGCACTTGCAAGGTAGTATTTTGGAGCAAAGCACTTCCACTTTCCTTTAACAAGTTTATGGTTAACATCTCTTAGGACAGGAAGAGGTTTATTCAAAATACATATGAAATGGACCTTCCTTAAACCTAGCTCAGTCTTTAGGCCCTTTCTACAGAGGAAATAACCCCACCAATCTCCACAAGATTTCTGAAGTTAACATTGCTCAGAACAAAGGCAACACTTCACCAACTCCTGCATTTTATGGGTGAGTCTCAGGGAGGTAAGTGACTCACCTTGGTGCAGGTTGCCAATTAGTGAGCAAAATCAGGAGAGACCACCAGGATGTAGCATCCTGGCCGAGAAAGCAAATGGCCAGTGTTTTCATTATGCACCACTCAAAGTACCAGTAATAGTTTTACTGGAAGTTTCTGAAATTTCACTGTAATTGACTTGCTATATTATTGAACAATAGGGTTAAACAGTTTATTTGAATCCACATGATTATTAACTAGAGAATTCCTGATTTAATCTCTACCCTCATACTATTTCTCAAAAAATTCCTCCAGGATCCATCCACACACGTTGCATTCACCCACACACGTTACATTCACCCACACATGTTACATCCACCCACAACAACATAAGAAACAAAAGCAGCAGGTTGAGATTCCCCCTGCCCCCAACCAAATGTATAATGTTGTTTGGTAAGATAGGGGGAAGGAAAAAAGTGATTTATCAAAATGAATATTTACAAATTTATGTTTTAAACCTACTCAAGTTAAAAACTAAACAATACTAAAATAGTTTGTTTGACATACATATAACTAAATTCAGAGGAGGAATGTGGAAATGCTTGGGAGAACTGAGGCTCAAATCGACATCTTATATGGCACACACCAAATTCTGGAGTAGAGCCAGTCCTCCATATCCGCGGGTTCCGTGGATAATCCAGGGCCAAATGTATTCCACTGTTAAGAAATTCACTCCAAAACGTTACTGTCAAAGGCAGAGCAACTAGCTGGGGCTGACAGCAGAAAGGTCTGCACTGCCCCCTCCTGGCCAGGAGCCTCGCCGGTAACTCTTCCAATATCAGACAGTTAACTGATAGGCAGCTGAACTCAAAATCAGACTTCACACGTTTTGATAATGAATGCCAGTCTCCACAAAATGCATAAATATTCTTCCCAACCATACTAATATTTGCTCTCTGCCCATTCTATCTGCTTCAGAATTTTATACAAACATTGTAATCTAGAAAAGGACAAAGCCCCACACTCTCTCTAGAGAAAAGAATCAGATTTAAAATCATGTTTTTCAAAAACCCACACAGATAATTGAGTTTTAAAGAAAATAAAATATAGGTGTATTTTGCAGGTTAAATAATATTCTTTAGACTATGTCAATACAAACCACAAAGGAGTAGAAAATTCAAGCTTTTACGCTGTTTCACTAAAATCAAAGGCAAAGCTTTTACGCTATTTCACTAAAATCAAAGTCAAAGAATATCTAAACCTTTCAGAAGTTCTTTAGCATTTTCTTCAAATGAAGAACAAAACCAAATAAATCAGAGAAAAAGTGAAGACTACAGATGGATCAATAGTTAAATAAACCATTACCTCTTTAATGGCCAAGAAAACAAGTTTAAAACATCAAAGATGAAAGTTTCTAAAGAAAATAAAACATGTTATAATTGCAATTCTCTGACAAGAAGAAGCTATTATTATACCTATTCTGGAAAGAGTCAGCACTCTAGAAAGCTAAAATTAAATCCTAGGAGTAAACCAACAGTTAATGGCAACTTATGTTTTTTATAGGTGGGGGGATAAGATACAAGAGTCAAGAGGTAGGGGTGTGTGAAATTTCTTCTGATCATCAGATTAGACATCCTGCATTTTGTATGGAGTCAGATAATTTAAAAAATGCTGTCTACATGATTAGCAGGAAGAAACTGATTTGATTTTTAAGTGCTGAAAAGTACTACTGTATATAAGTAAGGTGAATGAGAATTCTGATTATTAAAACTTGGGGTAAAATGTGTAACTATGGATAAGCGTATATGCTGACATATATTTATATATGTCTATAGGATAAATAATCTCACTAATTTAGGGTATAAGCCTACAGGATTATTCAGTTTACTTCATTTAGGGAACCAAAATGGCTAGTAAATGATTAGGTTCACTCTATCTAATTTCCTATTCCAGTGATTTTTTATTAGATACTTCTGTTCAATTTTAAAGGACAAGATGATCCTAAAGAAAAAAAAAATATACACACACACACACACACACACACACACACATCTTGTGAGATATTGGGAGCTTGGATACATTCTTGTATACATACCCCTGAACTCAGAGATCACATATCTCCAAGAGTATCATGTGATGTCCTACTGATTACAATTCTACCGGGTCTTTTATACTGTTAACTCCTTGCAATATTTGCAACATTAAAAAAAAGTGCTTGGCCTTTTCTTGCATAGACACATATCAAATAAGAGTACCTGGATTGTGTGACAAACACAGAAGATAGTAGAGAACCTTTTCACTTGGCATCTGTGCTAGATTCCAACATTATACGATACAATCCTAATTCTGGTGAACCCACTAATATCACAATGCTTAAATTGTAATCAGGATAGGTGGTAGGACTACAATAGAGTTAATGATGATAACCTCTTAATTTCCCATAGCTTCTGACTGTATACTATGGGCATATTCTACGTTTAAAAAATAAAAGAAAATCTAAAGATGTCTCTCAGTGCTCTTTACAGAAGCCAGTTGTATAGCCATGTTGAGAATCACATACATGCTTACAGACACTTATTTATTAAACAACTTAATAAACCGTTTATGTCCCTCTCGGCAGGAAACCGTAATCATCATGTCACAAGAGGTCTCGTAACAGTTTCAGTAGAAACCAACACCTCTCCAAGCAGGTCACATTAAAGGACTTTGAAGACACATGTTTCTCCCTAAAGCCAAAGCTTTTAAAAATAAATGACCGAGGAGGAAAAAGCCACATCTGAAGACTTAGTGGAGCCAGACAATTTGCTAATGATGGACGGGGTCAGACTCCACGGTGTCATCCTATAAGGGGGTAGACAGGAAGTCAAAATATTTCTAAAAGTCACACTAAGGTATTTGCCATCCATCCTCTGCCCTGCCATATTTTGAGGGGAACCTGCTATTGCCAGAGACTTTTCAATAATGTCATGTCACAGAAGGGGCCTGGGAGGCAGCAGGAGGGAAGGGCAGTAGGAAAAGGGAGGAGGATGAGTGCCTGATGTCACTCTCCGGGGGTCTGGGTATAACCCCGAGAAGACTGAGATGACACTGAGACCCACCTCCTGAAGCTTTTTCTGCCCATTATGAACCCTATGAATCTCTGTTATAATCCTCTCCATCTCTAGCCCTGGAGTTCTGGGATCCTATGATTCTATTATTCCATTTTTAAACCTGTGGAGTGGGAGTGTTTCTGAGTACCCTGCTTACACAGATGGTGGTGGGAAGAATCTCAAGAATATGTTGCATGTAGTAAATGCCCACTTCACTACGTAATCGCTCCCTTCACATTTCACACGGACAAAGATTATATTCTCTTAAAGACAGCCACAAAAACACAAGTGGTTTAATGGCAGTACAGCATCAGCACATATGTGTGTAAGGAGCATGAAAGAAGAAATTTCTCCTCATTCCACATACCTAGGGCTAACGACTCCAAACAGGACATGAGTGTAGTATAATAGGACTAGGTCACTATTGTCCATCAGCTCCACATGTTAAAGGAGGCGGGGAGGCGCGGGGAGGCCAGGGGAGGGAAGGCAAAAGGAAATAACGGAGAGAGAAAATCATACACAATATCTCTATATTCCTGATGTTCTAAAAATATACTGCACTGAAAAATCATGTGTCAAGGCAACCTTTCTGAGACTAAAAACAAGATCAACGTGCCAAGCAACAGTTTCCCACAGTCACCTCATTTCAAGCAATGCTTCAATCCTTCTCCTCCACACACTGGCTCTTTACAGAACTGACCCACGCCACAGCAATCTCTGTATCTGGAGTTCAGGTACCATCTCTTGCACCTGATCGCACCTGCTTATCTTAGAGCCATTTTATACTCCTTGTTACTTTCTCAGTCTGTCACTGCACATCAGACATTGCCAAAGACTACCACATTTCTGTTACCCTACCATACAATTGTCAATAACGTTGAACATGGTATTTCTTTACCTTGGTCTCCTTAGAAGAAAACTCTGAGGAGTTGGAAATTTTCATAGACTTTGACCTGTGGGATTGCCGCCGGATAGAATCCTCCCGGGAGTATTTCACGGAACCTGAGGTCCTCACCCGTACCTTGCTGGCACTCTGAACACTATTCACGCCAATCATTTTGAAGGTCAACTAAGGAAGGGGTTTGGAGAAATAAAAAGGCACTTTCCAACCGTTAAAAGGCTCTCACGCTGGAGGAACTCTGTCGGGTAGTGCCTGGGCAGCTCCTGAGCACCGTGATCCGCGTTAGCTTAAGAAGCACAGGCTGCCTCCCCCAGCATCTTCAACTACCCTGTTTGCAGCAAGTCTGATTGTTCCAGGCACAGCTCACGTCACTGGCTGCAAAGAGGAAAAAAATGCAATCCACCCCTGCTACTCGTCTCTCTTTTCCACACACACACACACACACACACACACACACACACGCGCGCGCGCACACACACTCACACACACACACACATACGCACACACACACACCACATTCACACACTGGAACAAATGGCAATTGGCCAGGCAAGCAATTCATTAACATTCTAAATAGCAACACTATTTCTCTTGTGATATTGTGCAGTAAGCTAATTAATGTCAACAACAAGATAGAGACACCACAAATAAAAGTCTCAAGTAATCTGCAAGGCACCATGCAGGGTGGGAACGGAGCTAAATTTCCAAAAGGAAAGAGAAAAAAAAAGGGAAGGACGTCAAAAGGCTCAATTAATTACAGGCTAGTGAAAGGATGGTAGACACAAAAGCATCTCAATGATCAATAAATTTCTTTCTTTCCTGTCTCAGACCACACACTGTTTAACAGCAATTCAAACTGTTTAGCCATTCCGGAGAATTAAATGTTTCTTATGACCTTAGACTACTACAGTCAGATATTTAAATAGGAATTATGTCAGCTTGTATGGCAAATCCAGAATAAAGCTGTGATGCTACCTCTCTAGCATACTGAGAAAATGAGTGGGGAGGGGGTTAGCGCATGTTAACTTTAAATATGGCTCAGAGTGAGACCAATAAAGCCAACTCAGATCAATAAGGAGCAAGCGGCTTCTGCAAAAGCTATAAATGTTCTGTCTGTGTCCACAGGAACCTGCAAACTATCCTGAGTAAGAATGACAAATTGGAGTTATTAGAAAACAAAATAATTTTAACTCCTGACACATGAAGTTAGTTTTGAGTATAATGCTCAAGACCGCGATGCCTCACATAATCTGGCATCCATACGAGTATGTTTTCCAGATAAAGGAGGTTTTAGTGTTAATATAAATAACAAAACTCAAAAATAGTTTATAAAAACCAAATTGAAGAAAAGTGCAACCCCAACCCATCCTACCCCTCAAATCTAAGCTTTTCCTTTATGACTCAGGATTGCAAATTTTGCATAGTATACAGCAAAGTACTGATGTTCTTGAGTATTATTTAAGGTAATTTTTAAAATTTAAGTATTTTTTATTCAAAGTATTTTTTCCTTGACTATCAACAGATTCAGGCAAAGGTGATATTCGCACTTTGGGTTTTGTTTCATCCTCATGACAGGAGCTTTCTCCCCCCTCCTGTTTAAACTGCTTTACCTTCCATCTCCTATTTTTAAAGCACTTGGTGCTTCTACTGTGCTATAAGTAAGACAAAGACATTAATTAATTCTGGTAAGAGTTTGTCTAATAATAGATAACAGACTTTGGAAGATCTTGGGGCTTCTCCTGTCCTTTGAGGTATATTTTCCTCTCTTCTCAGGTAATTGAAGCTACTAAATAACTGTTTTTTAGAATTTTAAAAAAAATTCTGTAGATGTAATACTTTATAAACATGGTCCAAGGATATAAAAAGTGATGTATGGTAACAGTAGAATAAAATTGTTCATTTGGTATATACATAATTCTAATTTGAGCATAGGATGCGTCTATAGGTAAATATCCCCATTTAGTTAAAGTAAGTCCCCGAGGTAGAACTCATAAAGAAACTGATAGCAGAGTCAAGATAAAAACTCAAAAAGTATTGTGCAAAAACACGAGACCCTGGCTCAGTGTGGGGATAGATACAGAGAGCCCTGGTCTAAAAGAAACACACTCCTTGGATATTCGCCAGTCACTATAATGAGGAGTTACAAAATTTCTCCTGATGAACTTAATTTTCTTTTCACCACCAAAATAGATTAGTGGAGAAGAAGGAGGAGGAGGAGAAGAAGAAGGAGAAGAAGAAGGAGAAGAAGAAGGAGAAGAAGGAGAAGAGGAGGAGGAGGAGGAGGAGGAGGAGAAACCATGTGCTAGTATGCACAGAAATGGAATCTAATAGACAATATCATTTCTGGGAGGTTTTGCAGAAATATGCTATCTTTACCCAAAGACTGCCCAACTGACATTCCTCTGGTGTTGTCATCACTAATAATCATTTTCATCTGTTCGACACCTGATGTTTTATAGAAACAACATGTTCTCTCACTTGATTTTCTACCTGACAATTCTGTGTGGTGGGTTGAGATGATATTGCAATCTGCACTTCACAGATGAGGAAAGAAAGTCAGTTCAGGACTCCATGACAGAGCGAGAATTCAAATCCCCACATGAAGCTGTATGATAACCACACTGTCTTCCTTACACTACAGTTGTTTGCACTACTCTTTCCTTTTTAAACCTGTAATGAGCCTTTCTGCAAGTCAAGAAAAGTCTCCCTCTGCCCCTGTCTTATATTCTCTCTTCCAGAACACTCTGGACAGAATGACAAGAACCACCATAATGCCTCTAGCAGGCTAAGGATTAACAGCAGATGGTGCCTGTTAACATGTCTGAGTATGTCCTGAAGAGATACCTGAAGAAGTTGGCAGAAAGAACCCTAGCTGCTCTGGCCTCATCCTACTCACCTAAACTTAATCTCCACCACTTCCCAATCCTACTATCTCCTTCAGTCAGGTCTGTTTGTTCACTCCAGGTCAATGCATCGGACCTTAGCTTCCAATCAGCCTTCTATGGAGCACATGCACTTGCTTCCTTTCTAAAGCCTTCCTGAATGACCCCTCATTTGATGTCCTCCTGCCTGGAATTCTGTTGCCTCTATGCTGATCCCCTCCTTAGCTGGCTTTTCATCATTCAGTAGTCAGCTCAAATGGTACCTTTTCAAAGGGACCTTCTCTGGCAATCCTAACGTAAACAGCTCTCACCATTCTCCATCGTAACTCCTACTTCCCTGTCTTCTGGGCACTCATCACTGTCTGAAATTATTTATATCTCAGAGCCCACAGCATCACCTGATAGAGAGCAGGAGCTCAATGACTACTTGTCACGTAAGCAAACTACTTAAATATATAGTAAGTTTCCTATCTCTATTTGTTTTCATGTCATTAAACTTTCTTTTAAAGAAAATTTGGGGCAAGGTGTAGTAACTCATGCCTATAATCACAACACTTTGGGAGGCTGAGAGGTGGTAGGATGACTTGAGGCCAGGAGTTCAAGACAAGCCTGGCGACATAGTGAGACTCCATCTCTAAAAAACATTTAAAAAATTAGCCAGGAGTGGTGATGTGCACCTGTAGTCTCACCTACTCAGGAAGCTGAAGACAGAGAATTGTTTGAACCCAGGAGGTCGAGGCTACAGTGAGCTATAATCGCATGACTGTACTCCAGCCTGGGTGACAGAGCAAGACTCTGTCTCTTATTAAAAAAGAAAAAGAGGAAGGAAGGAAGGAAGTAAAAAGAAAACTAGCAGATTTCTCTGCTGAAAAATGAATACAGTAAATACACAATAAATTTCTTTCCTAAGTGTACAAAATAGCATCCGTAAAATTTAAGTTTCCTTCCCACATCAGTTGCCCAGTTCTTCTCCCCAGAAACAAGAACTAATGTCAATTTCTTATGCATCCTTCCAGAGATAATCCACCCGTACATGCACTTTGTGTGTGTATGTGCACCCATCCCTTTTCTTCTTATGGACTATAAATGGAAGCATGATATAAATTCTTGCTGTTTTCTTCTTAAAAAAAAATTTTTTTTTTTAGAGACAGGGTCTTGCTTTGCTGCCCAGGCTGTAGTGCAGTGGCGCAATCACAGCTCACCTGCAGCCTCAAACTCCTGGGTACAAGTGATCCTCCTTGCCTTACCCGCCACACACAGCTAATTTTGTTTTTTTTTAACTTTTTGTAGAGATGGAAACTTGCTATGCTACCCAGGCTGGTCCCAAACTCTGGGCCTCATGCAATCCTCCAACCTCAGCTTCCAAAAGAGCTGGGATTACAGGAGTGAGCCACCACACTCAGTCTCCTTCTTGCTGTTTTTTTGCTCTTTTATCCCTTATCTTCAAGAGCAAACATAAAGCTACCTCACTCTTGTTAATAGCAGCATAGTACTCCAGTATATGTAAGTATACTATTTTATCAGGGTCATATTATTGGACATTTAGTTTACAGTCTTTTGCTACAATAAATAATGATGCAGTGAACATGCCTGCAATATATCCCATCTTAACATTTAAGCAACATGGTTTTCCAATTGTTTTCCGAACAAGCCTTATTTTCTTCCTCCTACGTTTATTTCATATCGCCTACAGTCATGGTGTTAGGTACATATGGGGTTCACAACTAGATTCAATATAAAACAGTCACTTCAAAGACATATTAGATGGCCCTATCCCACCCCATCTGGCTCTGAGGCCTTGACCGTTTATAGATGTTAACAATCCTGTATGGAAAGAGCCGGCTTGCTATAAAATAAAAGCAGGCTTCCTGGAGAGCAGCAGCTGTTTAAAGGTACAAAATAACTTTCCATGAAAGCATTAGCAGAAAATGAAGGTGACTTCCATATCCAATTGAAATTGTAGGAGAAATTTAATGAAGCAAACTAATTAAGTGGAAGGTTGGGAATTGGTACTTCACCTTCTGAGGCTCTTTCTGAATAAGGATGCTATTTGGCACATAAGCCCTAAAAGGTTTCTAAACAGTGACCTAGTTAATGGCCATCGGGAAAACTCTCAACCCCTCCCCCTCCCCCAGAGTACCAGAGAAATAAACTCAATTTAATATGCCTTTCTTGTGTGCCTACTAGGTACCAAGTGCTAGGGGTATACGGCACCGATACAACAAGGCCCCTAACACTGAGCAGCTCACATTCAGTGAGGGGTGGGGGTGGGGAGGTGAAAGAACAGGGAATTCTGCTGCCATAATTATAATGGTGAATACATTCAGGGTATCAGTGAACGGAAAGGCTTGCAGACCTCAAGTGAGACAGTCAGGAGAACATTGAATGGTTTGTAGGCAGATGCTTCCCTCTTTTTTAAGAAAATGCAACAGAACCATTCGCAGAAAAAGCTGGAAAGAAGTGGAAATGAATTATAAATACCAATTGTCCAGTGGTACAATTCACAGGATGCCCAGAAGGGTTGGGGATGGAAGAGAGGGAGTGAGGCATCAAGAGAAACCCAGCTTCAGTTTATTTTCAGAACAGAATGGCAGGTGTAACATTCACTTAATTGATAAGGCTCTCAAGGCTTTTCCTGGTTCCTCAGGTTGCATTTGCTTGTACGGAGACAGAATAAAGTGACGGAAAGCTGATCTGAGAGCAAGAGGGCAGGGGCTTGCTGAGATTTTCTGGCCATGCCTGTCACATGGCCCTACATATTCAAGAGGCTGCTGCTGCTGTTATAATGGAGCTAATGAATAATTCTTTCTTAGGCCATTCATCTGGACTTCTTCTCATTATCAGAGCTGGAAAGGACTGCAGAAATAATCATGTGTAATCTCTGCATTCTATAGATGAAGACACCTGACACACAGAGGCATGAAGTGACTTGGCCAGGATCCCATAACCATTAAGTGACAGAATGGAGACTTGTACCCAGGTTTCCTAATTTCCAATATAGACGTTTTTTGTTTTTGTTTTTTTTCCTCCTGTGAGTGTGTGGCAGCTTCCTGTCCCTGCCATGGCAGGAGTGAGGTATGTGGTATTCCCTTCTCTGGGCTCTGTTCCTTTCTATGCGGCAACATAATGGCAAAACAAGTTCACCTCTAGAGAACAATGGCTGCTGCCATTGTTGAGATTACATATATACAGAAATAATTTTAGCAAAGAAAAACGGATAAATTAGACAAAAACTTACTCCTTTCCGTTCCCTGTCTTCTTCCAGACTTTTCCAGCTGACGTGTTTCTAGTCTGGGAGCCCACTTTTAACCTCAGCAGATGGTGGCAGCCTTGCCTCCTCTAACATTCTGTACCCTGGACTAACTTCTGACCCCCAGATGGCCCAGCCGCATGAGGCCTGATGCAGGCTCCCTCACCTGATGTCGGAGTCTGCACTGGAACCCAGTTGCCAGGTGTCACTCACCTATGCCTTTGATGGACACACCTCCGCTTTCCTAAATAGGACGCCGACAATCTCTCCCAGAATAGACACTCTGCCTACAATGCCTGGCTACCTTTTACTTGCTCTCTGGTTCCCTCACCCTTTAGCCCCGCAAGTTTCATAGCCCTTTCCCTTTGTCCACTGACCCTTTTCACAAAGGCCCAATCAGGCCTGCCTTTATCCATCTCAATTGGACACAAAAGTGAAGTTTTGTTTAGCATCGAGGCTACAGATTTCCTTAGTTGATGAGGCATCTCTAGAACATAAACTAAATCAACTCTAATAAACAATCACTATAAGAATCGGCACGTGGAAGTCCAAAACCCTCTGACTCGTACAACCTATGAGGACACATCACCTCACTCCAGCAGCCCTCAATCTTGCCTGTAGCATCACATGCTTTTGGTTCCATCTGTTCCTCAAACATACAAAGCAACAGGATGGGGGAAAAATCCTTAAATAGAATCTTCTTACATTCCAAATTAAATAACATTCTTAAGGGGGAGAAAGCACTTTGTATGAGAGAAATAGTTCCAAACTTGAGAAAACATCATTTTCCCCTCATGATCGAAACTAGTCCTGTAAGCTGTTTTAGACCAGAGTCGTGAATTAGATTTGCTATTTAGAAGTACAGGACAAGGCCGAAGGAAGACTACATCTGTGTGTGCAAACACATAGCTCTGTTAACTGACACTGTCACAGTCAGCTCAGGCCTTTTCAAACTGTCACATGAAAAAGAAACACAAAACCATGTCGTGAAGCTACTGGGCCTTCTGGAGGGGGAACAAAACCTACCCTCTACGCCAGGGCACTACAAGTTATTTCTGCACTACAAGAAGGTACTCTTCGTTGTAGCCCAAAATAAATACAAAATGCAAATACAGAAATGGTATTTCAGAGCCTCAAAAGCTGTTCATCCAGATGAGTAAACCCATAATTGTATATGGGAGGGTAAGTGCTGAAAAAATATTCCGTTCCAGAATCTAATCCAATAAACCCATCCATAATTATCTCTTTATAACATCTAGTGTCAATTCAGCAAATATTCCCCAAGTGCCTAATGCATGCCAGTCACAGCGTCTAGCAGGGAATAAAGTGATCAAGATCCCTGTCCTTGTGCCTTACATCAAAGACAAATTATTCTCTAAGTAAGAAATAATGCCATTCAAAGTACTTGCATTTTTTCCAGAAAGATTATCTGAACAGAGAGAGTACTGCTTTTTGCTGTCTCATTTTCATTTGCCAAAAAGTCCTCTAAAACCACCAACATTTCATTTTTAATTTCTCTGATTAGTTTAGGTCACTTACTTATTAGTTCCTATCAGTTCTTAACAATTTCAAGCCATATTTAATTTCACCCAAAGTTGTTTACTGTTTGGTATAATGTAAGTGTACCTATAAGCTCTATAGTACAAAAGACAAAACATCTGTTTAATTCTGTTCAACATTTTGATTTCCCTCATTCCCTGTGCCAGGCATAAAATAGGAAGCAAATCAAGACAGATTCCTGCTCTCACCGAGAGAGACATTAATCAAATAACAATAATTAATAATCAAATAATCATACAAACGAAGGTAAAACAGTAAGGATGCCAATACCCTGGAGAAGCACAAGGTACTGTACTCTGGAAGTCTCTGACAGCATTTCCAACTGACCTGGCCTTAAGGATGTCTGGGATTCTTCTCTGGGGACGTTAGGAAATGAGGTGGGATCTGAAGGATGAACAGGAAAAAAAGAGGAAATGACAGTCTGTGCAAAGGCCCTGTGACTGACAGGTGGGCGGGAATGACTGTAAGAAATCCAAAAGAGGTTGGGAGCTGGGGAATATAGTTATTAAGGACCATGAGAAGCTTTAGTAAGGATGATGACAAGCCATCAAAGGAACTGAAAAAAGCAGTAACAGTATGACTGGAATTTTGAGAAGATTACCCACTCTTTTTCCTTTCTAGTGACTGATGTTGATTGCTGTGCCACATCTACAGTCTTCCTCAAAGGACTGTAATGTTGCTGCTAACTAATACACGCAGCAATATCAAAGGCTCAAATGGTCCAACACTGGCCTACAGTAATGTAGTGTGAATGCAGCTGCTATGCTCTGACAGTGAAAAATGTGCCTGTCTCTACTAGAAGCAACACCTGCAAGAAGAAATAATGGTCATATAATAGCGGAAGTGGTAAGAGTAGTCACAAAGGACCAACAAAAATAGTTATTTGGGGGATATTTTCTGTATCCAAATTTGTCCCTGGCTTTCCTTCTCAAAAGGACAGTAACCCAAACTGCCTCAACTACATGGGAGTTACTTTGACTCCTCAATCAGTAAGGTCTCTCTAGAGTGCCAATTGTATGAAAAAAATTAAAAGGACAGAACATGGAAAGTTGAGGAACAATTGAAATTTCAACTGTAATACCAAAGCCAGGCTCTGGGGTTTCAGAAATTCATTTCCTGGGGTAGAAGGTACAACTCACCCTCAAGTGATGGCTGTTTTTGGTGTGCGGCCTAAAATCAACAAATGTCCAATGTAGCATGTTTCTCTCTCCCTTTTTAGGGAAATTTAGAGAATTTAGATGTTTCTAAATTTAAATTTAAAGAGAATTTTAGAAAATTTACATTTAGAGAGTTTAATTTCAGAGAATTTAAATTTCCTGGTCTCACTGAGCTTACACTGAGATAGATATTAATCAAATAACCAATAGTTAATAATCACACAAACAAATATAAAATAGTAATCGTGACAATAGGATGGAGGTGGGAGTTTGGACTGGTATCAGCTCACCCTCAAGTAAATTCCTGAAGGGTTTAGAAAAATCTTGGGGCAGATTCAGGAGTCTAGTTCATTCTGAAATACACAAAGGCCAGGCTATATATCACAGAGTATCAGATGGTCAACTGCTCAAACGGAGCAGGACATTACCAAGTTTGGAGGATACAGGTTACTTCAAACAAATTTCTCTCAACCTGCTGGTGATGTTGCTGCTATCTCCTCACCCATGAGTTCTGAACATCTCAGGAGTTGCTATGGAACCAGATAAACTGTACCCACATAACCTTAAATAACAACAAACAAATACAACCAACAGATTTACTATTTAATACTCTGCCTCATCCAAATTTCAGTGTAGCCAATACCACAACCATAGCTTCTACAAGGTTAACAGCACTAAGAGTGGCAGCAAAGTACAATGGTTATGAACCAAAGAAACCTGTGTTCACATCTTGGCTTTGTCATTGACTAGTCATCGACTTTGGGTAAGTTACTTAAATTCTCTAAATTTCACTTAAAAAAAAAACCCGGGGGAAAATACTACAATGGAAATTTGTTGATTTTAGGCTACACCAAAAACAACTTCCTGCATTGGGGGAAACCTCCACTGTGTGCCAGAGGTTAGGGGTGGAGGAGAGATATTCCCTGTCCCTGTAATCTAGTGGCAAAGGTACAAGCCATGTGACCTAAGCTTGGCCATTTGATGTTCCCAAAGGAGTGACATAATGGCTTAAAGTCACTGGCAAAGAACCCCTTTTGCAGTTGTGGCAGCAACTCCATGGTCCTAACACCCAAACTTTCCCATAGAAGCAACATGGCATTTTCTCTGCTGTCAGCCTAGTTGGTTCAAGTGGATTTTCCTTCTATGATCCTCAAACTAGCCTCCCCTCCATTCTATGAACTACCTGATAACCCTCCAATAGATTCCTTTTACCCTTAAGTTATCAAAGGTCAGTTTCCATTTATTTTGTTTTGTTTTGTTTTTGTTTTGTAGCCAAGAATCCTGGCTATTACAAACGACCTATGAGATGGTAGAGAACAAATAGATGAAGCACTTAGCATAGAATCTGATATGTAAGTGGCATATTTGTGACAGTGGATAATACCACAAGACCCTGAATGCTCTGAGATATTTGTGAATTTGGGATTCGAAAATACTCCTGTTCAAGTGTCATGAAACAATAAAGTAACAATAGCACCTCAAGCCAGAGGTGTATTTCGGCAACAAAAATTAAGAAGATACTGGTACCTACTTAAGCCTGGGCCATGAAATACCCAATAAGCTTTCCTGTTCCTTTAAACACCTACCCACCACCCGGCCACCAAACTGCAGTCAACTCTCCTCATCAGCCACCACCCCAGTATTCCCTAAGTCTCTGGAGAAAACATGCTAGGGAAATTAAATAAATTAAGTAAGGAGTGAGGCTCCTTCTTTAGAGGAAAGCTTCTTTCATTTCATGCTTAGGTAATACATTAAAATTGTGCTGATAAATGAAATGGACTTCAAGTGGCAGAGCTCATTCAAGAGATCAAGGGTGTGGTATAAAAACTATAGCAAGCTGGGCCTGTAATCCCGCGCTTTGGGAGGCTGAGGTGAGTGGATTGCCTGAGCCTGTGGGTTCGAGATCCGCCTGGGCAACTTGGTGAGACCTCATCTCTACAATAAATAAAAAAATCAGCTGGGCATGGTAGCGTGCACCTGTAGTTCTAGCTACTTGGAAGGCTGGGGCAGAAGGATCACCGGAGCCCAGCAGGTCGAGGCTGCAGTGGCCGGGAGCGTGCCATTACACTCCAGTCTGGGCGACAGAGTGAGACTCCAACTCAAAACAACAACAACAACAAACTATAGCAACAAAAAATACTAACTCTTAGATATTAAAAAAAAAATTCATTACAACATTTTCACAT
The DNA here is from genome assembly GCA_963574415.1 of Tarsius wallacei. NCBI lineage: Eukaryota > Metazoa > Chordata > Mammalia > Primates > Tarsiidae > Tarsius > Tarsius wallacei. Next base: position 37,835 of record CAUYQG010022614.1, read on the forward strand.
AAAGGAACCAATACATGGAAAGGAAAGGACCGACTCTAAGAGAAACAGCATTGAAAAGGGACCAGAGTTAGGCTGTGCAATACTCAAATTCTCTAGAATACTCAAATTCCCTAAGAAGACTAAAGATCTCTAGCAGAAAGAAAAGGCTTCCTAACAAAGAACAACAATAACAAAGGGCTGATGAGAGCTAATATTATAGTGACATTAAGATCACAACTTGGGCTGGCCAGGTGAAGGCTGACAATCTAAATGAAAGCTTAATATCGCTTAGAATAAGCTGCAGATGCAATAGTCATTGATCCCTGATAGCCCCAAATGAGCCTTGCAGACAGGAAAATGCAAGCGTGAGGTAAAAAGAGAAAAGCATCTTTCATGCCTCCTATCATATGTTATAAACAGAACTGGGTTGTATACCAAATAATTTAGAAACAAACTATTAGACTTTTTGCATGTACTTCGGAAGGTTCCTGAGGAATTTCAGAGAACTATGGATAAAGTCTATCTATTCCCTCTTAGGGGGCATTTTTATTATATAATAACTGATATGCACAAAATAATACATGTGATATTTATATAAGATATTAAAATAATAACACTCTTTATCATCCCCTCAAATATGTGAAATAGAACATAATCATCACCATTAAAACTTCTTGGAGATTCAATCTCAACTGTTCTGCTCTTCCTTGGTAAGAACATTCTGGAAAATCATTTGGCATTATCTTATAATGTTGACGTCGTCTACCTTGCCACCTTGCAGTTCTTTTCCCTGTACTATATCCTAGAAAAACCCTTACACACATGATCCAGAAGACAGTTCTAAATGCCATTATTTGTAACAAGAAAGAGCAAGAAACAACGCAAATGGTTAAATAAACAATGGTAACTTCAAACAACTAGAATAGTATACTCCCTCATGTGTAAAGCAAGCTTGTAACAGGAGGGAGAGAAAATAAACATTCTTGAGTGGACACTGTGCTGAGCTATCCAGATGTCCCTCAGGAATGAAGGACACATCCGGCTTCATCTGTCAACCCACTCTGAGAATTGCCCTGAGATGAAAAGAGCTGCCTGGCCCAAGTTCACTGCCCCTGGGAGAGACGAGCAGCATCTGAGGATGAGTCAACACCTATTCATCTCTCAACTCACCTCAGGACAACTCTTAAGGGCCACCTCTATTTCAGAGCTCAGGAAGGGTCACAGAGGCCTCTGCTGAGACTGCATCACAGTAGAGTTCTCCTCTGCCTAGTCCTGCTTCCTTTTCTCTCCCCACTCTGTACCCATATGGCTCAATTTGTTTTCTGGAGAATTTCATATATGCCAAAAGCTTCATTTACATTTCATTTAATCCTTAAGACAAATTCTATTAGACAGATAAAATAAGTTCCATTTTATAGATGAGTTTCAGAGACAGTTGCTAACGTGCTTAATTAAAGTCACTCAGCAGAAAGAGGAATTTAGATCCAATGTTGAATCTACTTGGATCCTAAAGATTATGTTCTTTCGCCGGGCTTGATGGCTCAGCCTGTAATCCCATGCTTTGGGAGGCTAAGGTGAGTGGACTGCCTGAGCCTGCGGGTTCGAGACCTGCCTGGGCAACTTGGCGAGACCTCATCTCTACAATAAATAAGAAAATCAGCAGGGCATGGTAGCATGTGCCTGTAATTCCGGCTACTCAGAAAGCTGAGGCGGATGGATCACCAGAGCCCAGTGGGTCAAGGCTGCAGTGGGTGGGAGTGGCCACCGCACTCCAGTCTGGGCGACAGAGTGAGACTCCAACTCAAAAAAAAAAAAAAGATTATGTTCTTTCTAGTACTCTGTGTGGCCTATTTTACTAAGCAGCACTTTACTTAGTGTTAATAATAATCCCCAGACACAAATAAAAGTGTATTTCTTTTAAAACATTCTTTATTTCAAATATTGCTACCTGCATTTTCCACAGAATCATCAAGGTTTTACTATAATGACAACATAGTATCACAATCACTCATCATGATAGAGGAAACTTACTTGTGAATACAAATAAAAATATTACGTATTTATTGAGCTAGTTCTAAGAAATCTGCCTCCAATGGTTTCACTCATTCTGACTGGAGAAAAAAGCAGTAGTGAGCCTCAAATGAGGCCATCATTAGATCTGAGGAAAACTATAGAATAGTACTGCCCAATAGAAGTCTATAAAAGCCACATATATAATTTAAAATGTCCTAGTAATCTCACTAAAATGTGTAAAAAGAAAACAAGTGAAATTAACTTTTTTAGTATACTTTATTTACCCCATATATTCAAAATGTTAGTGCATTAGTGAGATATTTTGCATTGTTTTTTTCTCTACTAAGTCTTTGAGGTCTGGTGTGTATTTTACACTCACGAGATATCTCAATTTGGACTAGTCAGGTATCCCCTGCTTGACAGCCATGTGGGGTCAGAGGCTACAGTACTGGGTAGCATAGGCAAAGGGGAAAAAACAAAGGGCTAAAAATGAGATTGGAGAATACCCAGTGCTTTTACCATCCACTCCCCCTCTAGCCAACAAAAGTAGCTGATAACTGACAGGACTGATAAAACATTTTCCCTCAAACATGGAGCCTGTTTCCTTGATAATTCATTTAGAGAAGAGCAGCTTTGCAGGACACTACAGAGAAGTATTTCTTTTATTTACGGTATTGTAGCCTGAGGTCCATGATTGACTAAAACATTGTTTTGTTGCTATCAAAAGTAGACTTGGGAACATTTTGTATTTTAGAGTATTAGAGTTACTATAAAAACAAAAACCTTAAATGGAGTTCTAAGAAAGGAACAAGGTACCTTTTCCCTTTTCTCCTCCTTTATCTTACATCTCCAGAAGGTCCCCCAAGCTTTGCCTGTGATTAGGTAAATGACCCCTGGGCAACCGTCTCTCAGTTTTTTTAGGGGCCTTGGATTCCCTCACCTATGAAATGTGAGTATCGGATGAAGTAAATTCTATAGTGCCTTCCAGCATCAGCAGTTTTGTCACTTTATGGCAGAATCTGATCAGCAACCAAAAATCCATTTCATTGCTGTATTGATTTTCTCTAAGAAAAAGTTTGCACATCATTTACCTATTGTGGTAAGTTGAATAATGGTCCCTCCAAACATGTCTATGTCCTAATCCCTGGGCCAGAAGATTTTTATGTTTCTCTGTGAATATGTTACCTTACATGGCAAAAGAGATCTTGCAGATGTGATTAAGGATCTCGAGGAGGGGAGATTACCCTGGGTACCTCAGCGGGCACGATGGAATCACCAGGTTCTTACAAGGGAGAGGTTGGAGGGTGAGAGTAAGAGGAGATGTGATGACAGCTACAGAGGTCAGTAAGAGATTTGAAGATGAGGATTGTTGACTTGGAAGAGGGGGAAAGGGGCCATGAGCCAAGGAATATGGGTGGCTATTAGAATCTGGAAAAGGCAAGAAAATGGATTCTCTCCCAGACCCTACAAAAGGAACATAGCCCTGCCAACTCATTTTGGACTTCTGATCTTTAGACCTGTAAGCTAACGTATTTGTGTTGTTTCAAGACAGTAAGTTTTTGGTAATTTGATACAGCAATGGGAAAATGATAAATCTATATATCATACAAGTATCATCCAAGGTGGTATGTCTAGGTGGCTTCTTTATCAGAAGTAGGTAAACTTGTTTCATTAGGATTGATGGGTTTTATGTTAGCTCTTATATAAGAGAACATTAGCAATGTGTGAGATGAGTTTCAATTAAAAACAGCATTAGCAGGCCGGGCTCAGTGGCTCAGCCTGTAATCCCGTGCTTTGGGAGGCCGAGGTGAGTGGATTGCCTGAGCCCGTGGGTTCGAGACCCACCTGGGCAACTTGGCGAGACCTCATCTCTACAATAAATCAAAAAAATTCGCCGGGCGTGGTAGCGCACGCCTGTAGTTCCAGCTACTCGGAAGGCTGAGGCGGAAGGATCGCCGGAGCCCAGCAGGTCGAGGCTGCGGTGGCCGGGAGCAGCCCCTGCCTGCACTCCAGTCTGGGCAACAGAGTGAGACTCCAACTCAAAAATAAATAAATAAATAAATAAGTGTATCGGATCCTAAACCAGGCGAAGTGAGGACCTATGGCAGGCCCAAACTTCACCTGTACCTAGACCACTTATGCACATAATCCTGACTTGTACCCCACCTCTTTAAAATAAAATACGAAAA
>CAUYQG010022617.1:0-13606 GCA_963574415.1 Tarsius wallacei
ATGTTCCCCTGAAGTCCACATGTTGAAATCGAATCCCTGGTGTGAAGGTATTTAGAGGTGGAGCCTCTGAGAGATAATTAGGTCATGAGAGTGGAGCCCTCATGAATGAGATTAGTTTCCTTATAAGAAATGGCCAGGAACACGACTGACTTTTGCACATTTATTCTATATCCTGAGTCCTTTATCAGTGCAAGGAGGTTTTTGACAAATTCTCTTGGGTTTTCAAGGTATAGAATCATGTCATATGCAAAGAGGCAGAACTTAACTTCCTCTTTTCCTATTTGGATACCACTGAGTTCCTTCTCTTGTCTGATGGCTCTAGCTAGGACTTCTAATACTATGTTGAACAGGGGAGTGGGTGAGAGTGGGCATCCTTATCTTGTTCCAGTTTTCAGGGGAAATGGTTCCAATTTCTTTCTGTTTACCAGTATGTTGGCTGTAGGTTTCTTATAGATGGCTCTTACTATTTGAAGGTATGTTCCATCTATGCCTAGATGTTCAAGGGTTTTTATCAAGAAAGGGTGCTAGATTTTATCAAAAGCTTTTCTTGTGTCTAATGATATAATCATGTGGTTTTTGTCTTTACATCTGTTGATGTACTTAATTATGTTTATGGTCTTGTGGATGTTGTACCAGCCCTGCATCCCGGGAATGAAGCATACTTGGTCACGGGGAATGATTTTTGAGATGTGTTGTTGGATCCAGTTTGCTAGAATCTTGTTGAGAATTTTAGCATCTATGCTCCTATACACCAACAATAAACAAACAGAAACCCAAGTAAAAAGCACAATCCCATTTAGCCATTAAAAAAAAGAGAGAAATACCTTGGCATCTTCCTAACAAGAGAAGTCAAAGACCTTTACAACAAAAACTGCAAAACACTGCTCAAAGAAATAAAAAATAACACAAACAAGGGGAAAAATATTCCAGGCTCATAAATTGGAAAAATCAACATTGTTAAGATATCTATCCTACCCCAGGTAATCTACAGATTCAATGCAATACCCATTAAATTACCACCAGCATTCTTCTCAGACCTGGAAATGACAATACAGGAATTCATATGGAGACATAAATGATCATGAGTACCCAAAATAATTCTCAGGAAAAAAAAAAAAAAGCAGGAGGCATCATACTCCCAGACTTTAAGTTTTATTATAAAGCTATAATAATCAAAACAGTCTGGTATTGGTACAAGAACAGGCATATAGACCAATGGAACAGGACAAAGATTCCAGAAGCAAAACCTCAATTTCTCAGACAACTCATCTTCGACAAAGCCTTTACCATCAACTGCTGGGGAGAGGAGAACCTATTCAGTAAATAGTGCTGGGAAAACTGGCTGATCACATGCAGAAGATTAAAACAAGACCCTTACCTATCACTACACACAAAAGTCAACTCTAAATGAATCAAAGACTTAAACGTAAAACCTCAAACTATAAGAACCTTAGAAAATGCAGGAGACACCCTTATGAAAATTGGAAATTGCAACCAATTCCTGATCAAAACTCCAAATGCCCATGCCAAACACTTTTAAGAGACAAATGGGACCTCATCAAACTGAAAGTTTCAGCAGAGCCAAAGAAACCATTGAGAGAGTGGGAGACGGCCCACAGACTGGGAAAAAATATTTGCCAACTGTATATATGACAAAGGCCTAACATCTAGGATTGACAAGGAACTCAAATGTGCCAAAAAGAAAAAAACAAGCAGCCCCATTACAAAGTGGGCAAAAGGTATGAATAGACACTTCTCAAAAAAAGACATACAAGCAGTCAACAGATACATGAGAAAATGCTCAGCCTCACTAGCCATCCAAGAAACGCAAATTAAAACCACACTGAGATACCACCTAACTCCAGTCAGGATGGCCATTATCAATAACTCAAAAAACAACAGATGCTGGAGAGGATGCAGTGAAAAAGGAACACTTCTGCACTGTTGGGAGTGTAAACTAGCATAGCCTCTGTGGAAAACAATGTTTTCCTAAACAATGATTTCCTAAACAATGATTCCTAAAAGATCTAAAAACCAACTGCCCCTATGACCCCACAATCCCCCTACTGGGAATATACCCAGAGGAACTCATATCACTCTATGAAAAAGATACCTGCACACGTGTGTTTATCGCAGCATTGTTCACAATAGCAAAAACATGGAACCAACTGTGCTGCCATTGAAAGAGGACTGAATTTTTAAAAAGTGGTAAATATACACGATGGGATATTATGCAGCCATAAAGAAGGACAAAATTATGAACTTCACAGAAACTTGGACAGACTTAGAGGCTATAATACTGAGTGACCAATCACAGAAACAAAGAACCAAGTATCACATGTTCTCACCCATAAGCGGACCTTGAACAACTATAGTAATACTATAAGAAAGGGATTGGCAGTAGTGGGAAACTGTCAGGGGAGGGCGGGGGCGGGATTGGCAGTAGTGGGAAACTGCCAGTGGAAGGGGGCACATCTCATCAACAAGGGTACCTGTATAATGAACATTTGTATACCTAACCCTGGATTGTACCCCACATCTTTAAAAAATTTTTTAAATGGCCAGGGAGCTAGCTTGCCCTCCTTTCACCATGTCCTGTACAAGAAGTCAGCAGTCAACAACCTGGAAGAGGGTTCTCATTAGATACCAAATCAGCTGGCACCTTGACCTCAAACTTCTACCCTTCAAAACAGAGAGAAATAAGCATTTGTTGTTCAAGCTAGTCTACGATATTTTGTTGTAGCAGCTCAAGCTAAGACACCAATGTAGTCCTGCCCCACTTCTATTTTGAATAAGGACTCATGTTCCCTCAGCAAAAAAAAGTTCTGTTGCACAAAGCATTTTTTAAGAGATAAGATTGTTCATAACCCCAGTAAATTTCATTGCAATATGAGCAGTTGGGCACTATTTCCAATTAACTGTGCATAGTTCACTCTCTGTTTTATATATATGTGTATGTGTGTGTGTGTGTGTGTATATATATATATATATATGTTTGGAAGACAAAGTTGATTATCTTTTGGTTGCTGGCAACTTCTCAGTAAGAGATCTGTCAAGTATGGTACCATCGCAAGCATTTATCAGCATAAAGAAGAACAAGTTATGTAATAAGGATACACGTTTTTCCTCACGGGGGTAAGTAGAAGAATATCACATTAGTGGTTTAAAATGCTCTTTTCTCATGAGAACATTCAGGAAAAACAATGTTGGTTTATTCTAGTCCACATTGGGCTGCCAGAGATGATGCAATTCTGTTTTATTGCAGCCTGTCCCTGGGCAGTTCAATGCTTGGCTGAGCCGCTGGCTTGGCCCCATTTTCTAGACTGATGTGACTCCCCAGTTGAGTTCTGAAGATAAGAGGCTCTCAAAGAAGATCTTAATCTTTCATAATGTTTTTAGAATTTTGTATTAAGGTGTCTGAGACTCTCATGTGCCAGATTCTTTAAATAAAATATATTTATTTTATTTATATCAAATATATTTATTAACTATATTTAATTTAAAGAATCTGAGTTAATTGGCTTTAAAATATAACCAGTAATAAGAATATGATTATGATATCTTAGTCTGTTTGGGTCTCTATAACAAAAGACTGTAGACTGGGTGGCTTATCAACAATAGAAATTTGCTTCAAGTTCTGAGGCACAACATCTGAGATCAGAGTGTCAGCAAGGTCAAATTCCAGAGAAGTCCCTTTTTAGAGTTTTGGAGTCTCCTTACATGGTGGACAGCAAGAAGCACAGACCTCTTCCGATCCTAATTGTCTCTCAAAGGTTTCAACTTCTAACACCATCACATTGTGGGTACTACTTCAATATATGACTTTTGGGGAGTCACAGACATTCAGTCCATAACAATATCCTACAACAATTATAAAGCACTAATACAATTTTCTTTTGTTATTTGAAATTGAATGTAATCCATAGCGAATAGTGACTTATCTTTTAGAATAAGGCAGGATGGTTACAAGGCTTTACAGTGAGTGAGGCCTAGTCCTAGCATCTACTTTCATTTAAATAGAACCTATATATTTTGGAAGCGTTGAGTATACACCTGACTTTGCCCTGCTGAGTCCCAATGCATCTTCAGAATCCTCCATACAACACTAGACTGCGTGGGTAGGAGCCTGGACTCTGGAATCAGGACAGAGCTGGGTTTGAGTATATGCTACTCTACCTACTAGAAATATGACCTTGGACAAGGTCTAATCTCTAAGACTTTGTGTTAGTAAATGGGCAGTAGTGGTACCTCACAGAACTCTACAAATTTAAATGAGAAAGCATACACACATTCCTTAACACAGGGCCTGGCACAGGGAGCTCTATAATGTTAGCTATCATTCTTCTGACTATTATTCATATGATCTATGTTCTATGAGAGAGGAAGGGGTGCCCAAATAATTTCATTCTTTGCCCATTCTCTTTATTTACAATAATTATATTGTCGTATATTGAAGCCCCATCCACAATGTGATGGTATTAGATTTTATATATTTATATATTTATAAAATATACATATAATATATAAATATATCAAGTTTATAGTATATTATAATGGATATATAATGGTATATAATATAATATTATACATCATATTATTTTATATATAATCTATCTAGTATTATGTTATATATTATTCTAAATAGTGAGAATATATTATATATACTCATATACTATATAAATTAAATATATATGTTGATAATATATCATAATATGTAACATAATGATATATAGTATATTATATATAATAGTATATCTACTGATATCTAGTATGATATAGATTATATATAATATATATTGTTATAATAAGAGTGTGCAAAGGATGAAATTATTTGGGCACCACTTTTCCTCCCCCATAGAGCTTAGATCAATTCTGGGAAAAGTCCTTATTGATCAGATTTCGAAGTTGCTTACCTGACCAAACTCTAGCCCTTCTGGTATGAATACACTTTTGAGTGTGTGCACAGTCACCTACCCAGCTAATCTTCTGACTCCAAGTCCAGCTTTCCCTGCATCCTCTAAACTTCTCCAGACTTTTCTGCCTAAATGGTGGTGATTCTGACATAGGGGAAGGCACTGTTACTGAGGTTTGCTACATCCTCTTGCGCTTTAGAGGACCCACTCTAAACGTAGTCCCAAACAACTGATTACCTGCTACCATCTCTTAGTAGAGGTTAAGGACGCTGAATGCAAGAGATGCTCTTCTTTTCAGCTTCTCAAGCAAGCAGATCTTTTTTAAATTTTTTTATTTTAAAGATGTGGGGTACGATTTAGGGTTGGTGTACAAATGTACCCTTGTTGATGAGGTGTGCCCCTCCTCCCCTGGCAGTTTCTCGCTACTGCCAATCCCTTCCTTATAGTATTATGATGGTTGTTCAAGGTCTGCTTATGAGTGAGAACATATGGTACTCTGTTCTTCTTTTCTGTGATAGATCACTGAGAATGACAGACTCTAAATCAAGCAAGCAGATCTTAAAGCCATTCATTTCTCCCATAAACATGTTGCTATCCCTCATTCCATATGCCACCTGTCTTGCCTTGATTTCTAAGATAACTTCTACATTGGCCCTCTTTTCCCACTTTTGCATCTCTCCCATCCAATCTCCATCTCTACCAGTTTGATACTTTAAAAATGTAATCCTGATCCCAATTCCTGCTTCGAATTCTTCAATGCCCTCCTAGACTCTTGCAAAAAAAGAAAAATACAGTACTCTGCCTGTTTCTCTGGTCCCACTGCATACCATTCTCTTATATATCATAGTTATACTGGCATATTTCAGATCTCCAAACGAGCTGACCTCCTTTTCTTCCTCAGAGACTTTGCACACGCTGTTCTCTTTGCCGCAAATGCTCTTCCCCCAACGCTTAACGTGCCTGATTCCAACTCCCCCTTTAGGTTTCCATTCAACTGTTTCTTCCTCAGAAATCTCCTCATTCCTTTCTAATCCCTAATATAAAGTATATTCCAACGGTTATTTTCTCCAGATTATTTGTATATGTCCTCCATAGAGCTTAACATGATTTGTAATTCTATACATAAATCAACATTTACTTGTTTAATATATCTCTCTCCTACACTGTATGAGGTGTGTGTGTGTTTAATCACTCGTTTAGTTGGGGAAAAATCATAAACAGGTTCGGTTCTTTTTAGCATCACAGAATAAGAGCAGTACCTTTCCTTTCCTCACCATCAGACCATCAGGACAGATTGTGAGAGTTCCATCCTCCCCTCAAGATGGGTACTTACTGTGCCCTGGTATTTTACAAAAGGGGTGCCTATTCTCATGGGGTAAGTTGCATGAGGCATGCAATAAGTCTAGGGACAAGAAAGTGTTACTTGATCTGCGTAATTGCTGGAAATATTTGTTAGGATAAGCTAAAATTTCTGTAACTGCAACATTTTAGTGGCTTAACACAGTAAATATTCACTTCTGCTCATACAAAAGTCAAACGCAGGTATCTGGGGTCAGGGTGGCTATTTTGGGTAATTCTCTTCTAAGCAGGGACTCAGGGACATAGGCTTATTCTGCCTTTTGTTTCTGCCATCCCTGAGGGTCCGAGGGCCTGTAATTTGTACCCAGCAGAACAGGAAAGAGGATGCATGAAGGACTGCATTGAAATTATTTATGGACAGACAGGAAAACATGTATATCACTTTCTCCCACATTCTATTGGCCAGAACTCATTGGTTTATAATATGACTTCATCTAATGGCAAGGGAGACTGGGAAATAAATATATCCTAAATCTCTGCTCAGAAAGAAGAGGCCAGCATAGATTTGGGATGCCTGGAGAAGGATGGCTGGTATAAGTCCAGGTGTGGGTGTTGGGCAGTACTCCCTATATGCTGGCAAATTCACCTCTGGCTACCATCTGTTTGCCATGTGCTCACAATTCTCCTCACTATTATCCTTGACAGAGACATCCTGTGCTCATCCATTGTCCCTTTCAGGTCTGGATGGCTCCCTCCTCTCCTCACTGCTCTCTCTATGGTAATTCCCTATCTTTCCCTTTCAGCTCAGCACTATCTTTTTTTTTTTTTTCATTTAGTAGGATATCTGTGTTGGGTAAAGCCCAAATCATACTAACATTTTGTGTTTGTCTATTGTCATTTCTATCCTCCTAACACAGAAGAAGTCTTCTTCTTTTCTCCTCTTTCTGCTTATTATACCTCTCCTCTGAGGCAATGAACACATCCTACCTACAAAACTGTAAGCAAGGAAAGAAAAAGGTGAAGTATTGGAAGAAAATGACATTGGCTACTATTTCAAAAACATTTCCCCATAGCACGTGTAAGCTCAATGAATGTAGAAACCATATTTTTATATGTTCATCACAATATCCTTAGAATCTAGCAAATGGACTCACTAAATAGCTCTTGAATAAATAAATGCATGAATAAGTACATGAATGTTGTAAGAAGCAGCACTCTTCACAGATACCACTTGCATCCTGATTCTTTCATACATTCCCAGGTCTTCCTTCTCAAAAGGGCATGAGTGATGTTTTCAGTGATCCTGGAGGGAGACTGTAGCCAGGGGGCCTTGATTTTGCAGGTTTGACATTTTCTCTTGTCCCCTCATATACACACACATAGTCTCACAGATACTTGGAATGAAGATAACCCAGGAAAACAAGACAAGGACAAGAAACAATAACAAAGGGGAAAGGAATTTAAAAAATCAAAAACAGTGCCTGGTACATAGGACTGCTACAAATGTTTACTGAATGAAAGAAAAGAAGAAATGCCCAGTTTCCCCCATCCAGGGACTAAAATGGGCAATTCATGGACATGAATTGAATTCCAACATTCTTTCCTTAAAGATGTCTTAAAGAGAGCTATGTTGTATCCTGATCATAATGTCACGCTTGTATTTCAGCAATAGAATGGGTTTATTTTCCTAGCTGGTCTCTCTGACTCTCAAAGTTTGTGTAAGTGCTGCTGGATGCTGGGGAAATTAATTATCATGGCAGGGAGAGGCAGAAGGTCTGAGATGACCTTCATCCAGTGTTGAGAAGGAAAGTGATGTGGCTTAAGATGGATTCATTATCACTGATCCCTCCATTGATATTTTCAGAGGCAAAAAAAAAATTGGAACCTCTCATCAATTTTTGTAGCAGACGCTGCAGGTTGGCACTCCCAACTCTCATATAAAATCCCTTTATTTCTAGCCTATGTCTCTTATACTTGCTGAAAACCAAAATTACTCATTTTCCCAGCCTCTTTTTCAGCCAAAGGAGGTCATTTGGTCATTTGAAGACATTAGTTACTCTTTCCTTATTTTTCCTTTTTTTCTACCTTGAATGGATAAGATGTCAACAGCTGAAACTTCCATTTTGTGACCATTTTCTATTTACAGTTTCAAGTCAGCTCAATCCCCAGTAAGCTTTACCTAGCCTGAGGTAATCATGAACATGTTTAAAAATAAATTCTACATTAGCCTTTCCTTGATTAAACTACATTTCCCCAATTTTAGGTCTTCTTGCTATTTTGTGACCATGAGGGAGGGACCCAAGAGAAAGAAGCAGGCCCAGACGTGGCTGGAGCACTGAAGAAATGCTAAGTCACCTATCTTCAGACTTTCTCTTATGTTGGAAAATGTAAACACCACTTTGTTTCAGGCACTGAAATGTGGAATTCTGTTACTTGCAGCCCAAAGTATTCCTTACTACAGCTCTTCTTTTTTTATTTTCCTTCCCCCAGATAAAAGCAAATGAACCAGCTATATATGGTATAAAGTATGAAATCTTTTTCACTGCACATTAAAGTGAGATTTTAAAAGATGGAATTGCAGAATAGGAACAACAATTTTGGAAAAAAAACAGAATTCTAGAACTCACATCGCCTTATATTGAGACTTACTCTAAAACTAAATATTTATAAGGTCTTTATAAATCAAGACAGTGTTATTTGGCAAAATCACAGTCACATGGATGAGTGAAACACAATACAGAACCCAGAAAAGATAGAATTGCAAAACAGTCACCACTCTGGGAACATTTCTGCCGACAGGGAGTATCTAACCACTCAAATTACTTTTTCTATTTACAGCTTCAAGTCAGCTCAATCCCCAGTAAGCTTTACCTAGCCTGAGGTAATCATGAACATGTTTAAAAATAAATTCTACATTAGCCTTTCCTTGATTTAACTACATTTCCCCAATTTTAGGTCTTCTTGCTATTCCCTCTGATCTCCCTGGAGCTTTAGGAAAAGTTCTTTTCCCCATGTGAGCCAGTCCAAGTGCTGTCTATTCTCAGTATCACCTCACCATCTTCAGCCTGGAGCAGGCATGAGAATTGTTCTTTCCAGGGCTCCCACTTCCCTTCTTCTGTATTTATTAATTTTGTTCTTTTTTGAGACATATCACCTACCCACCTCCCCCTTTAGTCTCTTTGGAGCCATAGTCTCCTTTTTTCTGATTCCTTCCCCTAAACTGTGAATGAAATCATGCTTATGCTTCTTAAAACTGTCAGAGGATCTCACTTGCATAGAGTTGATTTTTTCAACCCAGCAAGAGTCTCATGGGCTTTGCCTTACTGGCCATCTCTTAGGACTATGCTGCCCTACATCTTGGCGTGTCCAGCCCTGTCTGGGCATTAAGGTCTCCAGCTAGATGCCATATCCTTAAGCAGACCTTCCCGACCACTCTTCCCCTATGCCCTGCATCACTTCACCCAGGTTTCAAGTTTCTTTCAAAAACTCTACCAATCTTTAATTCATGTGTGTACCGTGTTATTGCTCATCTCCATTTGTCTAAAGTTCCATGAAAAGTAAAGCTCTTATCTGTTCAAAGATGACATTTGTGTCTTTGGACTGTAAGAAAATGTTTATCTGAGAGGAAAGAGCCATATGTGTGGTTTTCCTATGTTGCTAAAACAGTCCAGTTTATTTCCAGGTAGTTACTAACAGCACTCCTTTTTATTCTCAAAATGGTGCCAGTTGAATCATGAGTTCCATGGTCCCCTGCTGACCATGAGTAAAGGCCTGGCCCTGTGAGGGCAGGTGTTGTTCAAAGGATGGTAGGGAGGGACAATGGTTGCACCGGTGGAGGGGTGGGGAAGGTAGTGGAGTTACAGAGACTGGATTGGGCTAAATGATGAAGGGGCTTGTGTGTCCTGCCAAGCAGAATTATGACTAGGCTTGTTATGTGCCCTCCTTGCATGTTTATGAAAAGACTGCTTATCGTGCATTGCTTTAAAGAGATTTGGGGACTGGGATTTCCTAGCTGGAAATATGTGTGTTTTTCACATTAGAACAATAAGATTTTTCTATTTAAGTTTAAATTTACATTAACTAAAACTAAATAACATTTAAACATTCAGTTTCCCAGTTGCACTAACCACATTTTAAGTGCTTGGTAGCCACATGTGGCTAGTGGCTACTGTGTTCAACAGCACAGATATCAAATATGTCCATCAGCACAAAAAATTATACTGGACAGCACTCTTCTAAACTGTTCCAGATGAATAAAGACCAAGGAGGAATGACAAGTAAAGGCAACATGTGGTCCTCAATTGAGTCCTGGACCACAAAAAAGGATATCAGTAGGACCCTTGGTGAAATTTAAATAGACTATAATAGTGGTATTGGACCAATTCTGATTTTGATAATCATATTATGGTTATGTAAGTCGTAACCATTTGAGGCCATGCTTTATGCTATCTTGCAACTTTTTCATAAGTCTAAAAATTATTTTAAAAGAAAATTTTGTTAAAAACTGTATACATACACACGCACGTTTCTCTAAAAACATGGCCATCACCTATTAGGTAGAACAGTGAATACCTAAACCAGTGCTTCTCAAATGTGAACAACCATACAAATCATCTGAGGTTCTTTTTACAAGGCAGACTCTAACTCAGTAGGTCAGTTCCTGAGACTCCACATTTCTAGCAAATGTCCATGCGATGTCTATGCTGTGGTCCATGAAACATTCCTTGAGCAGCAAAGCGTAAAGAACTGTGAAAATTGTGAATCTTGTTTATAGACCCAATCGTAAGGCTGTTAACATTGGAATGTTATTCATGAAGGTGGTAGCTGACCTTCCTGTCTGGATGGGTCATGTTCCATGTATAAAGCGAAAATGTGATTGCTGATATTCTGAGAGAATACGTCCATGTCAACTATGAGATCCTGGTGGCTATGTTTTGCTGTCTAGTTTTGGTTTTGTGCCCTCAAAAGGGAAAGAAGAATATAAGACATCTCATCAGTTTCAGTGTACATCAGCTGATTTTTTTTTTAATTTATGAAAGTCCAACTGTAACATAAAACACTTCAATGCACATAGGTGTTAAAGGTATTTAGTATCTTCCATTTATAGCTTGAGTCTAGCTCTTCTTGCCTAAGGGCAGGTAAGCTGGAGGACTAGTCAATGAATACATATTACATAAACCTTTGTGCACTCCCTACGCAAGATGGTTACCTTTGAGTTTTCCAAATTATTCAAGTGTTTCATCTTTCCTCTGTGGGGTTTCAACCACAAGAAGGGGACAGAGTGAGAGACCTTTCTCAAAGACATACCAATATCACATCTCTTTACCTTTCCTCATAATTCCAAGCCCTTCTTTTGTCCTTGAAATGTATCAAACTTATATTATAACTCTAAATTGGAAGATTTATTTGGGTTTCATTTTGCAGCTGGTTTTATTTCTGGCCCTCTCACATGGTACCTTGTTTCCTTGTATGTTTCATGATTTTTTTTTTTAACAGTGAGTTTTCCTTGAAATTTGATAGGGGAAAATTTTTGAGGCCTCAGATGTAGAAGGGTTCCTCCAGAAATAAAGTATATCTTCATTCATTAGATTCCTTGACAATACTACTGCTTTGGAACTACTGAAAATTATTGGCTTGCAAGGTTTTAGAATGTGGCTGCAAATTTCTGTAAGGGACAGTTCATGATTATAAATTATCACATGAAACATATTTCTCTTTCTCCTCACCATTAAGGTTTGAGACTGGAAAATTTTCTTTAAAGTCTCCTTAAAAGAGATTAATCAGATACCATGGCTTTAACTTCATCATGCAGATTTTCAAAATCTACTGTTTGGGGCCCAAAACTTGGCTTTTGCAGTCAAAATTAGAGCTTTGAGATAAGGAGTTTCTTTCTTTTGGTCTCTTGTCTTTGTGCAAAGTGCTACCAATTATCTTTTTGTAATCAGTGCTCTTTGCAACAATACCTCCCTTAAATAATGAGGGACTAAGCCTCAATAGAGATTTGATGTAAAGCAGGAAGCGAGTGTGAGGGAAACAAACTTTAAATGGCAGCACCATCAGTTAATATAAAATTCTCTACCATAAAGATATATTTGACTATTCTTAGTAATTGTCAAGTATTTCATCATATCGATGATTGGTAATTTGTTTAATGAATCTATTAATGAACATTTTAATTCTTTCCAATTTTTTCCCTGCTATCCATGTTGTAACAATGAACATTCTTGTACATTTCTTTTTATATGCATGTGGAACATTTCAGCAGAATAGACTTCTGCAAGTAAAGCTGCTAAGTTAAATGGTATGTTCATTTACAATGTTGTTAGTTATTATGTAGGGCAATGTTAAACAGGAAATTAATATAATGGACACTTTCACTAAAGCAATTATGTGTTTCAGGTTCAATTTCAGGGTAACATACTTGCATTTTATACATATTTAGAAACTTGCCCTCTATAAAGAAAACTTTTTTAGATGTCCAAACTACATAGTCATCTTTTGCATTTTCAGCTTTCACTTTAATGATCTCCAATGAGTGCATTGGGAGTGAATTCATGTATTACTAGCAGTAATACAATTTCTGTGTTAATTTTAAGTTATTTAATGGTTCCAGATGGATACCTAGTTCACAAATTTCCCATTTATTTTATTTTTATTTTATTTCATTTCATTTTTTGAGTCAGAGTCTCTCTCTGTTGCCCAGACTGGAGTGTAGTGGCATGCTCATGGCCACTGCAGCCTCAACCTGCTGGGCTCAGGCAATTCTTCCACTTCAGCCTTTGAAGTAGCTGGAATTACAGGCATGCGCCACCACGCCCAGCTAATTTTTTGATTTATTATAGAGACGGTGCCTCACCAAGTTGCCAGGGCTGGTCTCAAACCCGTGGACTCAGTCAATCCTCTCACTTCAGCCACCCAAAGTGCTAGGATTATAGACGTGAGCCACCGCGCCTGGCAATTTCTCCTTTTTTTTTCACTGTTCCAGGTTTATTTTATGTTTCAGTTGGTATGAAAATTGGATAGTTGGTTGCATTGATCTTTCCTCTTACATTATATGGTAATGTACACTACTGATACAAATAGCACACAAAATAAGATCCTTCAGAACAGTTGTGCACAAGACATGCAATACTGGATTTATACACTGGATCCCAGGATGTGACCGACTGGAGAAAAACAGTGAACTAGGCATGTTCGGTGAAGGAACTGGGAAGTTATATAACACACAGTAAACACGCATCTGGTTTGAGGGGCAATGCAGTGTGTGCAGATTGGCAGTGGTGCCTCAGAGGTGGTAAACTATTTCATACTAACCAGTTTAGGACTACACAAGATAAGTACCATCCAGCATCAGGATATAGCTGTTTCAGACAGGGGTCCCAGTGTCTACAAAC
>CAUYQG010022618.1:0-13621 GCA_963574415.1 Tarsius wallacei
CCCCACAATCTCCCTACTGGAAATATACCCTGAAGAACTCAAATCACTCTATAAAAAAGATACCTGCACACGTATGTTTATCACAGCATTGTTCACAATAGCAAGAACCTGGAACCAACCATGCTGTCCATCAAAAGAGGAATGGATTAAAAAATTGTGGTACAAGCCAGGCTTGGTGGCTCAGCCTGTAATCCTGCACCTTGGGAGGTTGAGGTAAGTGGACTGCCTGAGCCCGCGGGTTCAAGACCCTCCTGGGCAACTTGGCGAGACCTCATCTCTACAATAAATGAAAAATTAGCTGGGCGTGGTAACGTACGCCTGTAGTTCCAGCTACTTGGAAGGCTGAGGCGGAAGGATCACCGGAGGCCAGCAGGTCGAGGCTGCGGTGGCCTGGAGCAGCTACTGCACTCCAGTCTGGGTGACAGAGTGAGACTCCAACTAAAAAAAAAAAAAAAAATGTGGTACATATACACGATGGAATACTGTGCAGCCATACAAAAGAACAAAATCATGAATTTCACAGCTACCTGGATGGAACTAGACTTTATAATACTGAGTGATCTCTCACAGAATCAAAGATCTGAGTATCACATGTTCTCACTCATAAGTGGACCTTGAACATCTATCGTAATACTATAAGAAAAGGATTGACAGTGGTGGGAAACTATGGGGTGGGGAGGGAGGGGAAGGGAGGTGGAATTAACGGTAGTCAATATCTGTCTGGGGACGGGAGAGACACCCCTTATCAACAAGAGTGTCTGAACGATACATATTTGTATACCTAACCCTTAACTGTACCCCACAGTTTTAAAATAAAAAATATGTTTAAAAAAAAACACAACCCCCCCCCCAATATTCTCTATATGCTAGTCATCTTAAGAATGTTATTCACCCATTTTGCTCAACAAGATTTATTGAACTCCTACAGTATGCCTGGAACTGTGTTGATGATGACCTATCAAATTTTTACTAGAACACTGGAAAGTGAGGACACAAAGCCTTGAAGAGGTTGGCTAATTTGCCCAAGGTCTCATGACTCTTTGTTAACAGAAACTAGTTTCAAACTTAGATTAGCCTGCTTTCAGTCTATGCTGCTTCCATTGTGCCTTTCTGCTTTGTCCAAGAGATGCTGGAAAAGGAATTCTCTGAGATTCTAAGTTGATAAGCCCAAATGTTAAGTCCCAATTGACAGACTCACCTCCTCGCCCACTCCCTCATTGTGCTTTCATTGGTAGATTCATGCTTTCAGAGAAGCTGGGAACTTAGGGGAGACCAATAAAAGGATGTCTTTCTCATAAATTCAGGAAACTAAGTGTTGCTTTAAGCACCATTCTGGAAAATTCCCAGTAGCTTTAAAGAAATGCATGTTAAGAGTTTCTCATTGCTGTGGAAACTCTCTAAATACCATAGTTTTCCAGAGGCTGAAAGCTTTGCTGTGCATGTAGTGTTTGCACATCTCAGAGGCAGGTCACTAGGGCTGGTGGGGACACATGCATCATTGACATGTGATGGGAATCCTCCAGGGGCAAATCAGCGGGGGGCCAACTCCTGCTCTGAGCAGTCCAAATGGAGCTAGAAACATGAGCCCTCTCGTAAAATGTTTCACAGAATAAACTGCAGGTTCCGTTTCACACTTACCCCTGCCAGCTATGCGGAGGGGCAGGTGTTTGTAGAACATTTTGAACTATTCTCTTGTGCCCTGGAAAACCAAACCCCATCAAAGAAAACAGCTTGCTCTTAAATTCTGTGGCTGTAGTTTTTGCCATCTCCAGCCTGCTCTTCCTTTCTTAAATTGCTTGGTGTGGTGAAGACACAAATCAGAATAGTCTAGCTTCTAGAAAAGATGGTAGGCTGCAGTATTTACGTCTCATAAATATCTGATTGCTTAAAGAAATCTTCCAACTGCTCACGTCAATAAACTTTTACTACATACTTGTCATGTACCAGTCATTGTGTTAGTGTCTGAGGAAAAAGCAATGGATAGCTCCTGCCTGCCTTCAAGAAGCTTTCAGTCTAGTGAGAAAACAGCATAGACATAAGTGATACTCAGAATACAGTGTTTTTTGTTTTTTGTTTTGGTTTTGGTTTTGGTTTTTTGAGGTACTTTCCAGGCAGGCTGCAGGGAGCTGGTGCCAGACAGGCCTGGACTCATGTCTCTATTGCTTCTAATAATACAAGGACCTCGGCCAGAGACTGTCTCATCAATCATCAGTCTACCCCTCTGTTAGAGATAAACAAGGCCATCTCATAGGACCATTTGAAATGCAGCACAGTACCAGACTCAGAGCTTATCAAGGTGATCTGTCATTGCTCTGTTATTGTTATTATTTTTAAGTTACATGGTGCCTGGTGAAAAAACTTCAAACAGTACAGAAGAGTATGAAGTGGTCTCTCTACCATCCTTCTTCTCTTATCCCTAGGTCACCTCCTCAGAGACAACCACTCTTTTCTATCCTTTGTATATCACCCCAGAGGTATTTTAATATTTAATATATATGTATGTCTTTTAAAATTTTATAAAAATGATAACATATTATATATACTTCTCTGTACTTTGCTTTTTAACTTTTTTTTGGAGATCTTTTCACATCAGTACACATAGTTTGCATCGTTCTTTTTAATGGCTCTGCAGAATTACATTTTATGAATATACTGTAGTTTATATAACCATCACCCTGTTGATAGACATTTTGTTTATTCCCCATCTTTTGCTGTTATAATGCTGCAATAAATATTCTTTGCATATATCTTTGCATGTATGTGTCTGTATGATAAATAAAAATGCTGGAGGCCAGGTGCGGTGGTTCAAACCTATAATCTCAGCACTTTGGGAGGTTGAGGCAAGAGGATTATCTGAGCTCAGGGATTTGAGAACAGTCTGGGCAACTTAGTGAGACCTCGTCTCTACAATAAATAAAAAAATAAGTTGGGTGTGGTAGCACACGTCTGTACTTCCAGCTACTTGGAAGGCTAAGGCAGAAGAATTGCCTGAGATCAGCAGGTTGAGGCTGTGGTGGCCATGAGCGTGCTACTGTCCTCCAGCCTGGGCGACAGAGTAAGACTCCAACTAAAAAAAAAATGATGGGTCAAAGTTATTATCACTTTTATAGGTGTTGTCAAATTGGTACCATTTTATACTCCCATAAATGCTGAGAATGTTTCCCCACACCTTAGCCAAGATAATGTGTTGTCAAACTTTTTTATCTTTGCCAAACTGATGAAAAATAATATCTTAGTTTTAATTTGCAATTCTCTTATTTTAAGTGAAGCTGAACATCTTTTTCATATGTTTAGTCACTTGTAGATCCTTTTGTTCAGAAAGTTTTCCATTACTTAATCTAATCACAAATATTGATGAGGCAGATAGAAGAGAGTGGTTAGCATGGAGCATGTTGTTTGACGGTGGAGATGCAAGATGAAGGAGATAAACTCCCTGCAATTAAGATTGACCACTAAAAGTATTTAGGCAAGAGAGCTTGACTTATAATTAGAACTGTGTTTTGAAAAGCTCTGGAAAGTGTGGAAGATGGATTGGAAGTGGCAAGACTGGAGAAAGGAAGAAAATTAGTTAAAAGGTTTTTGCTATCATGAACTAAGGCATTGCCACAATGAATGGAAATTATGAAACCGATTTGAAAAACATTTCAGAAACAGAATCTAAAGAACCTGATGACCCAATAAGTGTCAGATATGAAGGAAATATAAGTTATTTGGACGAATGAATCTTTAAAAAGGGAGCACATGGTAGGGAATTTTTCTTTCTGACATTACTAAATACCTAATAAGTAAGGGTGACTCTTACAATACGTTTATGTACATGAAAATTGAATAAATGAAAATACACACAAATTGCATTTATTCAATTTCATAGCAACTTAAGAAAATATTATCCATTTAAGTATAAAAAAATTATAAAGCAATATGTGCAAAATAAAAAACTATTGGATTTCCCAATAAGATTCAAATCAGAATTTAAAGTCAGACATAGCTCATGGCAAAACCAGTGCTCTTTATGCTAGTTCAAGTTATCTAGTCTTAAATAAAACATTTAGGGGAAAAAATTATCCTATATCATGCAGGGAAGCAAACTGCCCACAACACTTATATCAGGAATAATTCCCTTGAGCTATCATATCATCAATTTAGTTTAAATATGACAATTCTCATAGGAACCCATTATAATTCACAGCTGTCTCCATTCTGATTTGACCAGGGTCATTCCCTTTTTTAAACAAACAAAAAACTCTACAATTTTCCTCTTTCCCTTTACATTTCTTTGTAATTCATTTGGGAAAACAGGTCAAATTGTATTAAGACTTTTGATGCTGTAAGTATAGTAATTTTCAAATGTTAATAAAAATGCCTCATCAAGAAGATAATATCTTCATTAAATATATTGATTATTAAATAAGATGAGGATTATGAACACATAATTAACCTATCTACTTTGGAAGAGTAATGGGCTGTTGCCAAAAAAAAAATTGTTTGGAGATGAATGTTATAGTTGTACCTTTGAGAAATCATATATTTGTTTTTCACTTTTAGTCCTTATCAAATTGCTAGCTTTCTTCCACATGTATTACATCACTTCTAGTCTCAGCCTTTTCAGTGGATAAATGGATAAATGCTTGTATCATTAACTAGTGCTTGCTGAGCCTAGTAAGGTAATTGATTGCATAGCTATTCAGTATTTTGTTTCCAAAGCTGATTATACACTTGATATACTACAATCCTAAAAAAAAAAGTTAAAAAAGTAAGCACTAAGCCCAAAATGAAAATATAAGCAAGAATATCTAACTATAAGTAAATCAGCATTAATTTCCCAAGCATTGGCTTATGGAGGAAAGGTACATAAATAACTCTTCAGCAAAATAACAGAAGTACAAGTTTCTAGTTTTTTCAAATTCAGACCAGAATAAAGAGGAAACTTGATCAGGTTTCTGACTTTCCTACTTGATCAGGTAGGAAAAACAGGAAGGAATAGGGTATGAGAAACCCCAAAGGCTATGATCACCTTTGCAAACACAGTGAGCAGCACAGGAAGAGAGAACAGTTTTGTTCTATAAAATAATTCAGATAAGAGACTAGAGGGCAGAGAAGGGACTTTCTTTTTTTTATTTTAGAGACAGGGTCTCACTCTGTCACCCAGGATGGACTGCACTAGTGCAATCATAGCTCACTGCAGCTTCAACCCCTGGGTTCAAGCAATCCTCCCACTTTAGCCCCCTGAACAGCTGGAACTACAAGTATGTGCCACCATGCCCAGCTAATGTTTTGTATTTTTTATAGAAACA
Source organism: Tarsius wallacei (assembly GCA_963574415.1). NCBI lineage: Eukaryota > Metazoa > Chordata > Mammalia > Primates > Tarsiidae > Tarsius > Tarsius wallacei. The sequence continues at coordinate 5,295 of CAUYQG010022618.1, forward strand.
GAGTCTCAAACTCCCAGACTCAAGTGATTCTCCCGCCTCAGTCTCCCAAAGTGCTGAGACTGCAGATGTGAGCTATTACACCTGGCCCAGAAAAGAGACTCAACTCCAGATATATTATATTCCTAAATATGGAGGATAAAATGATAACACTTCTAGGAGATTACATAGGAGAATATCTACCTTGAGATAAAGATGAAAATTTCCTAAAGATAACCTTAAAAAGCACAACACAGGAAAAGACAACAATTTTTTCAGCAAAGCCTTATCTGGTCACTCTAAAATTACAATCCTACACTTCTTAACTCCTTTCTTGGTTTGTTATATTCTCCTTAGCACTATCTAAAAATACTATTTTACTTTTTTACTTTATTGTTTATCTCTCCCACTAGGATGTAACTTTCAAGAGGGAAGGATTTTTACAATATTTTGCTATTGCTCCATACCCAGCGTCTAGAACAGTGCCCGACACACATCAGGCACTCAATCCATGTTTGTTGAATGCATAATGAATCGTACTTGAAGCAACACTCATAGTCCTAGCTTATAAAATCCTGCTTAATTTGTCTTCTGCCACCTCCCCCATACTCATTTCATACCTCTTTCATATATCTCAACATACCAAACTCTTCTCCAACTCAGAGCCCTTGCACTTACTGTTTCCTCTGCTGAGAAACCTCTTTCCTGGCTCCTTCTTATTCTTCAGGGCTCAATTCAAGTATTCCTTCTTCAGAAAGGTCTACTCTGACCACCCCATCTCTATCTGGCTCCCTCCCCACGCAATTACCCTACCCAGATACATTTTTCTATTTATTTTCTTCATAGTACTTACTATAATTTTCTTGTTAATTTATTTGATGACTTTTTTTGTCTATCTACCCTGGTGAAATATAAATTTGTCTGTCTTTCTTGGTGATATATCTCCAAGATCTAACACAGGTTGGCTTGAATGAATAAATAGAGGAATAAGTGAGTAAATGAGGAAAGCAATTTTCTCAGTGTTTAGGGCAGGGTTCAAGCAGACATAAAGAACCATCACTATCCAGAAGAAGACAAAGGGCACTTGTTCCAATGCATCAAGAGCCCAAGAATGAAAAAATCAGCATTCCTTTAGAGTCAACTTTCTTACAAGATCCTTACAAAAAGATCCTTTTCCCCTCTGAGTAGTCTGGCCAGTTACTGAGGTATAAAGAGCAAATGAGAAGTAGTTCATCTGCACCAAATGGACTCCTTTTGATGTACTAATCATAAATGGTCTGAAGTGCTTGGTCACGGACCATTAAGGACAGCTGTGCTTTGAGACCCAGTAGTTTGTACTTGCAACAGTGACAACTGCGTGGGGAAAGGAGTGGGAGGGTGGCTTCCTAGTTAGGGGCAAAGTACACTGTGTGTTCCACCCACTTCTCCATTTCTTTTATTATTATGCTGTGTATGAGAGCAGGTTTTTACAGTAAATTAAGAACAGGCTTAAAGGGAAAAGGAAGCAAAAGAGAGAGAATGCAACTTGGGGTAGAGAAGTTGGAAAGACAGGACACCATATTGCTTTCATGAGAAGGAGGTGCCGTTAGGGGTCTAGCACTTCCCTCACATGACCTGTCACACACATGTAATAGGTTCTTTTCATGATCTTCATACATCACGATCTTCATATATCATGAAATATATGTTATTCCTATTTAACAGATGAGGGAATGGAGGTTTAGAGACATGAATGATTTGTTCAAGTTCACATAGAAAGTGGCACCCTGTCAGAAACCCTGATCCCTCTGATGCCAAAGTTCATGCTTTTTCCACCATACATGGTAGCCTGCCACCTCTTCCTCCAAATGAGCAGCCCTGGACCCCAAAGTTGTGAAGCCTAAGATGATTGCTCAGTTTCCTCTGCAATGCTATTTTGGATGTATTTCTCTGCATTCTCAGTGACTAGTGTAGTGTCTTGCTCATAACTGGCTCTTCCATAAAGGTCTATTGAACAAAAAAATGAAAGAATGAACAGATGGACAAAGGAGATGCCTTAACAATGTGGCTTCCTTGGAACCACATGCTGAGAACCCAAAACACTTAGCTCCTGGAGTTCTTTCTCCCCACTGCAGCTCTTCAGGGACAGGATGTTTCTTCAAGAATAGGACAAACGACCTGGCAAAGAAGGCTGCAGTGAGTTCTGGTGCTGAGCCTCCTCTGCCCTGCTCTGGGGAACTTTCTGGTTGTAAAGCCTGCAGATTGTCTTCTGGTGGCGTGACAGTTGTTCATACCAATAGCCAGTATTTATTGAACACATATTATGTGCTACACCAGGTGTTAAACTCTTTTTTGTTTTATTTTATTTTATTTATTTTAAATTTTCTAATTCTCAAAACCCTGAGAGAAAGGTACATCTATGATCTCAGTTTCACAAGTAAGGAAGGTTATCTGTGATGGTTTCACAGGAAGGGAGGTTTTGGCTTGTCTAAAAAAATCAGCTGCCACTTTGTAAGACAAATACGGTGAAGTCTCTTCTTTCTCCTTTCTTTCTCTTCCCTTCTTAAGATGTAAAAATATAATTTCTATGGAAACTCAATTGTTTGAAATAGAGGCACCAGGAAAATGTTTGTGCAGTCAACCAAAATTGGAGAACCCATAGAACATTGTATTTGACCCTGATGAATGTAGTAGGACAAGACTTTTAAATATACATATATTGTTTTTAAAGATGAGACTACATTGAATTTGATATCAAAAGACCTAGATTTGAGTCTTGGCTCCATGACTGACTGGGTCTCTGACTGGCATTAACCTTGAAGAGCCTTAACTTCTTCATATACAAAATGGGGATAAAAACAAATTCTTCCCCTATGAAGTTATACTAAGGGTCAGAAGAATGTGGTTTGGATAGAATGGACCAATCTACAAATGCTGACTATTCTTCTGTATGGAGAACTCTCAAAGATCAGGGTCTACCATGCAGCCCCATTAAAGTGTTTCTCACCCTCAGAGCTGGTGAAAGTGAGCCTGTCCAGGATTGAACATAGCAGTGCTGAAATAATGAGGAGCTGTTTCTGTTCAGAGTTTAATTCTTCTTATACAAGCATTTGTATACAGCTGACTGATCCTTCTCATGGAAGAACTGGAGTCAAGAAGTTTTCTGAGACACCATGACTTGGGTTCCAGGTAGGCTACTATATGCAGAGCAGTAAGAAGTGGAGTGAAGGAGACAGTCTGAACGTGTTATATTTCTCCATTTATTTATTTCTTTGTTAATGTCACTGAACAAAGTTTTAGTCTTCTTTCAAGAGATAAACACATTTTTTTGTTAGAGTCTGAGGTACTTGATATGTTTAATGTTATTATAGTTGTCTACTTTAAGACTTTTAAAAATTATTTGTGGCTGGTATATTAAAAAGGCAGTTGATTTTTGTATGTTATTCCTATATTTGATAAACTTTCTAAGCTCTTAATAAGTCTGATAATTTGTGTGTTGTTTTAGATTTTGTTTCTTCCTTTTCAACCCTTAATACCTTTTATATATTTTTGTTGCTTTATTGAGATGGCTAAGACCTCCAGAACAATGGTAAATAAAAGAAGTCTCTTATTCTTGCTCTTGAAAGGAAATTTTCCATCTTTTAACTATTAAGTACAATAATATACTTTTAAAAGATATCCTTTATCAATTTTAAAAAGCTTTGCTTCCTTAAACCATAAGTTTTTAATATTCTTTTTCAGTTTAAGAAGTGTTATTCCTGATTTGCCAAGAGTTTTATTTTTTTAATAGATGTCTAATTTAATCAAACTTTTTCTGTATCTTGTGAAATGACCATATGGGTTTGTCCCTTTGATCAGTTAATGGGTAAATTACATTTCTTCCTTTTTAAAAATATTAGATCAAACTTGTATTTCTGATATAAATACAACAACTTGGCTATGATGTATTTTTGAATTTTATTTGGTAGTATTTTATTTATGTCTTTGAATCCATGTTCAAAAGTAAAATAAGCCTACATGTCTCATTTATCTTGCAGAGTGGGTTTTACCATCTCCATTTCACTTATGACACCAAAGAGGTTGAATAATTCACCAAGGTCACATATACCTAGTTGGCAGCTGTGTCAGGACTGGAAGCTGGGTCAGTCTGAACACAAAGCTTCTTTGTTTTCTTGAGGCCACACAGCTTCCATGAACATTGACCAAGCTTCAAAACTCATTGCCCAGCTCCTGCTTTTTTTTTTTTTTTTTTTTGAGTTGGAGTCTCACTCTGTCACCCAGGCTAGAGTGCAGTGTCACAATCATGCTTACCACAGACTCAGCCTGCTGGGCTCAGGTGATCCTTCACCTTAGCCTTCCAAGTAGTTGGGACTACAGGCGTGTGCCACCACACCCGGCTAATTTTTTTATTTCTTATAGAGATGAGGTCTCACCATGTTTCCCAGGCTGGTCTTGAACTCTTGGGCTCAGGCAGTCCTCTCGTCTCAGCCTCCGAAAGTGCTGGGATTATAGGAATGAACCACTGCGTCCGTCCTGTGTTGATGTTCTGATTCACCAAAGTCAACAAGGAATAATTCAGCTGCAAATGAGGAGAAAATGTGAAGTCAACAGCTTAGTTAGCTACCCATGCAATTCTACAGTTTTGCAAATACACATGAAATAGAGGAAAACAAAGTAATATTTTCTAGTTGGGAAATATAACAGGAGACCATTTAGGTTACCAAGGGTAATCCAAGGAACTCAATTATTCAAGCTAAAAATAGGCTCTGGCTAAGTACTGTAATGTCCAGATAATCTGTTAGAGTGAAGGAAACTATTGATTAGATACAGGCTAACTTAAGGGGAAAATCTTAAAACACATTTCGCCTCTTGGATTTGAATAAACAGAAAACCTCATTAGGGTACAGGAAGAATTTTCAGTGCAATATAACAAATGCATTCACACTCATTACTCATTTTTGTAAAACTCAGAAACGTGTTGAACTGATTTAGGAGGCTGCAGAGTATGAGCTTCTAGGGAAGTGGTGCCTCTAGTCACTGAGGAGTCCTTAATGGTGACTAGGAAAAGCTTTGGAAAACAGAGTGTAAATCTGGGATTCTAAATATTTTTGACACTTTTCCCAAAGGACTTTTACAGACACTTGCTAATAAGTTATTTCATGAAGGTATTCTTCATCTTTCTTACGTTAATGATGCATATCACACTTCTTACTGTACGTTATAGGCAGACACTATAATTTATGTCTATTTGGGGTTTTTGTCATGCCTTGTTCTATTAGTCAGGGTACACTAACTGTCATAACAAGCAACCCCCACGTCTCAATAACTTAACACAATGAGTTTATTTCTGCCTCATATCACAGTCCAATGTAGATCGAATAGCAGGAAGGGGAGAGAGCTCCTTGCACCTAATAGTTCTGTTGAATCTTCTGGCAGAGAGGCAAGAAAGACAGCATGAAGAACTGCAAGGGAGTGTTTTATGGGTAAGGCCTGGAGGTAGTGTTGATCACTTCTGCTCTTTCCTTCTTTCCTTCCTTCTTTCTTTCTTTCTTTCTTTCTTTCTTTATGTTTTGAGTCGGGGTCTCAGTTTGTCACAAAAGCCAACCCCCGCTCAACTGAAGCTGCTACTAAATATTTCCTAATTCAAGTCACTGCCTCCATAATCTTAATCATATCCGTAATTATTAATATAAGCTATTCAGGACAATGAACCATCTCAAATAAATATAATAAAGCATCATCAATAATAATCCTAATTGCTCTGATAATAAAATTAGGCCTCGCACCCTTCCACTTCTGAGTTCCAGAAGTCACACAAGGAGTCTCGTTAATATCTGGTTTACTACTCCTTACATGCCCCCATTTCAATTCTGTATCAAATCAACACAACCCTAGACTTAATATTATTATTACTAATTGCCCTGACTTCCATCATACTAGGCGGCTGAGGAGGACTAAACCAAACACAAATACGCAAAATCCTAGCATACTCTTCCATTGCCCACGTAGGTTGAATAATTGCAATCTTAAAATATAATCCCTCCACTATAATCCTTAACCTCCTCATCTATATCATCCTTACAGTTACCCTCTTCTCCATATTATATCTCCTTTCAAGCACTACTATTCTAACAATATCCCACTCATGAAATAAAAGCCCACTAGTCCCCTCCCTAATAATTCTGACCCTAATATCACTAGGAGGATTACCCCCACTCACAGGATTCCTTCCCAAGTGAGCAGTCATTCAGGAATTAATCAGAAACAACAGCATTTTCATCCCAACATTAATAGCTGTTACAGCCTTACTTAACCTATACTTCTATATACGACTGATTTATTCAACAACCTTAACAATATTTCCAACTAACAACAACATAAAAGTAAAATTATACTCACCTAGTGGAGTATAATGGCATGATCACGGCTCACTGCAGCCTCTACCTCCTGGGTTCAGGCAATCTTTCCACCTCAGCCTCCTGAGTAGCTGGGACCACAGGTACCCACCTCTACTCCTGCCTAATTTTGTTTTAATTCTAATCCTAATTCTAATTTTCTTATTCTAATCCTAGTTTTTTGATTTATTGTAGAAATGAGGTCTTACTGTGTGGCCTAGGCTGGTCTCAAACTGGGTTCAAATAATCCTCCCACCTCAGCCTCCCAAAGTATTAGGATTACAGGTGTGAGCCAACATGCCTAGCCAGTTCTGGCCATACTTCGGTGGCTAGAACATAGCCATACTTCGGTGGCTGCACCTAACTGCAAGGGAGGCAGGAAATGTAGTACTTCTTGTGATTAGGAGGAAAAGGAAATGCTTTGGAAAACTAGCTAGGCTTTATCCAGTAGTATGTTGAGATAAAATAAGTGCTCATACACAGTTGAGCTCAGCATCTCTGTGCCCATAGTGAGGGTTCAATGTTATCACATTCTTCTTCTCAGTGAGGTAGGTACAGTACTAATCATTCTCATTTCAAAGATGAGAGGCATGATTCAAGAGGTTGTTACTTTCCCAAAGTTGCAAGATTACTAAATAGGAGAGCTGAGAATAAATCTAAGTCCATTTTCTTAAACACTAGAATGTATTTCTTTGAGGCACTTGAAAAATGTAGACTCTGCCTTTGTATGGACAGGTCACACTCTCAAAGGTTCAGATATATTGAGCTCTTCTGATTTCTGCGAAGATCATGCTGTGCCCTTCACACTCCTCATTCATAAATGAATCTGGGCTAATCATTGCTGAGATGGGATTGGTTATTCCCATTTTATGGCCACAGATCCTATTGCTTAGAGTGCTGATTTCCAAAGTGGAGTGTGTTCACAAAAAGGCACAAGATAATCCACCAGGGTTTGGGAAGAATTTTTGTAACTTTTAATGCATTAAAAAATTAAGTTCTATTAATATAGATTGAGACCAGGTGTGGTGGCTCATGCCTGTAATCCCAACATTTAGAGAAGCCAAGGTGAGAGGATTGCTTCAGCCCAGGAGTTTGAGACCAGCCTGGTCAACATGGCAAGACCTCGTCTCTACAACAAATCAAAAAATTAGCTGGGTGTAGTGGTGCATGCCTGTAGTTCCAGCTACTCAGGAGGATGAGGTAGAAGGATCACCTGAGCCCAGGAGGTCGAGGCTGAGGTAGCCATGCTCTCCAGCCTGGGTGATAGAGTAAGATTCACTCAAAAAAAGGAAAAAAAAATACATACATATAGGTTGGCATCCCATATGGTCCCTATATTGATACTTATGTCAGATAAGGTATAAATGGAGTTTCACTTTCAGCATTTAGTGTCATATTGTAGTTCAGAAAGGAATTTATGGATTTTTAAGTCTAATTTTCACAAAATTAAATTTCACAAAGCAAAAACTGATTTTAAAAGATTGCTGAAAAAATAAGAGTCCTATGGATTAAAGATGATACATAGGAAAAACAATGGTAGAACTGACATTTCTACTTAGTATGAGCTCTTCACTAGTCACATTAGGAGGTTAAATACAATGATTATCTCATCAAATCTGGCAAATTGACCCCAAAAGTCCAAAACTATTAAGAAGTCTATCTGAGCCGGGCTCGGTGGCTCAGCCTGTAATCCCGCGCCTTGGGAGGCTGAGGTGAGTGGATTGCCTGAGCCCGCGGGTTCGAGACCCACTTGGGCAACTTGGTGAGACCTCATCTCTACAATAAATCAAAAAATTAGCCGTGTGTGGTAGTGCGCGCCTGCAGATCCAGCTACTTGGAAGGCTGAGGCAGAAGGATTGCCGGAGCCCAGCAGGTTGAGGCTGCGGTGGCCGGGAGCGGCCACTGCACTCCAGTCTGGGTGACAGAGTGAGACTCCAACTCAAAAGATAAAAAGTTAAAAAAATTAAGAAGTGTATT
>CAUYQG010022624.1:0-15581 GCA_963574415.1 Tarsius wallacei
TGTTTATATTGTACATGGCAAATGTGGATATGTATAAAGTACATATTTTGATTAATCAATTGAGAGATGACTCCCAATTGAAACTATGTATATTCCAGCTAGGCATGGTAGCTCATGCCTGTAATTCCAGCACTTTGGAAGGAGGAGGCGAGAGTATTGCCTGAGCCCAGAGCAACTTAAAAATTAGCCAGGCATGGTAATGTGTGCCTGTAGTTTTGGCTACTTGGAAGACTGAGATAGAAGGATCACTTGAATTCAGCAGGTTCAGGTTGTGGTAGCTGTGATGGTGCCACTGCACTCCAGCCTGGATGATAGAATGATTCTAGACTAAAAAACAAAACAAAATGAAACAAGACCTGACGTGAGAAAAACTGGAGGCAGATTTTCTTCTGAATTTTTCCTTCTGAAGTCTCACATCACTCAGCATCCCCCTCAATGTCAAGGAGGCAAGCAAAGAACATCTGTGAGAGGAGACAGTGATGGAAGGTGATTCAGGGAGTTTTCACTCAATAGGATGATGAAGCTGCTTACATAAAATTAACATAAGGCCACAGGATAAAAAACTATAGAAGAGACCTGGGCCCTGCAAAGGTGCAGATTTGGTTGGAAGTTAACAGATCTGTTGGTTTGCACTGACACTAATCATCTATTAGAGAATAAATGATTATCTTCATGTCCTGACCCCTGAGGAGGGGGAAAGCTGCCTCTGAGGTTGTTAAACACATTTTTTCTCTTAAACAATGAGTCATCAGACTTCCTTAATGGTATCCTAGTGTTTAATCAGCTAAAAAATTTGAGTAGTTTTGATCACTAGGGATTCCTCTCCAGCATCCCTGGTTCACCAGATTCTGCATTTTGGTAGATCTTCTGAAGCCAACCAGACCTGTGACCTGTGAATGCCACCCAGAAACTGACTTGACAATCAATCTCAGCATCTCTGTAATTCAATTCTCCAACCAATCAGCAGTCCCTAGCCCCCTGCCCACCAAATTCCCTTTAATACCTTAGCCTCTGAACTCTCAGGGAGGTGGTTTGGGAAACTATTTCCCATCCTCCTCAAACAGCTGCTGTGCCATATTAAATTCTTTCCTTACTATAACATCTGCATCAGTGTCAGTTTTTCTGGGCAACAGGCATGCAAACCCAGTCAGGCTGAAACAAGTCTGGGGTCTCATCCAGGATCACCCCACCTTGGGGCACTTGCCCGCAGCTCTGTGGTCCCTTGCCGGTAGGGCAGATCCAGAGGCCTGAGGATTGCCATCCTTGCCACAGTGCAGCATTGCTGATCCATGGTGCTATACTTTAATATGGTAGAGAAATAATTTCTGGAACTGGAAGATGTCTGTAGAGTGGTGATGAAGAATGCCAAATTCAGCAGGGTGCAGTGACTCATGCCTGTAATCCCAGCACTTTGGGAGACTGAGGAGAGAGGATTGCCTGAGCCCAAGGGTGCAAGACCAGTCTGAGAAACTTGGCAAGACCTCGCCTCTCCAATAAATAAATAAATAAAATATTAGCCAGGCCTGGTGGTGCATGCCTGTAGTTCCAGCTACTTGAAAGACTGAGGAGGAAGGATTGCCTGAGCCCAGCAGGTCGAGGTTGCGGTGGCCATGAGCGTGCCACTGCACTCCAGCCTGGGTGACAGAGTGAGACTCTGACTCAAAAAAGAAAAAAAAAAGAATGCCAAATTCTGGAAATTATTTTAAGATGGTTTATTCTGAACCAAATGTGAGGACCTAGACCCATAGCATATGTCCCAGGAAGTTATAAGAACATGTGCCCACCATGTTTCAAAGGTGGCTAGGCAATATACAGTTTTAGGGTGTCAAAAGCTACAAAAACCAGAAACCAATAGATGTGAGACTCTCATTGGTTTGGCCAGGGGAGGAGGAACATTTCCAAGTGGGGGCTTGCAAGTCATAGGTGGGTTTGAAGATTTCTCGACTGGTAATATGTAGTTCTTATCAGGAGATAAGATGTTTTGCTGAGACAAAGGGTTGGAAAGACTCTAGGTTTGTTGGTATGTAGATGAAGTTAAGATGTTATGCCAGAGTCAGATTGCAAAACAGGAGGGTAATAAAACCCTGTCTGGTGAGTTCCTATCAGGAGTGATTCCTCAAGCTTCTTTAGAATTTGGATAAAAGAAAAATGTCTGATTTAGATATCGTTCCCCTTCTTGGTCACACATTATTTCTTGGAATGTCTTAAGTTGCTAGGAAGACTCATTCCTAGGGCTATTTCGTTTATCTGGTGAGATCCCACAGCACTAGGAAGGCTTATTCCTAGAATTCCCACAACACTAGGAAGGCTTATTCCTAAAATTGTCTATTTGGTGATGACAGCTTCAACACCAGTAATGTTGGGTTATGGGAGAAGGACATAGTTTGACCTGATTTTATAGCCAATTATTTAAAGGCAAAAAGGAATCAGACCTGGGGTTCGGTCTGGAAAAAAAAAAAATTCTGGATCAGGTCTAATTTATGAATCATCATGACCCAGGCCTTCAGTTTTGCCTTTTTCTTCTTTCTGTTTCTGGCATAGCCTATATAGAGACATAAAATGATAGCATAATAAGTGTCAAAAAATGGTAAAGATTATGCATCCCAGTGAGTTATAGGTGGAATCAGAGGGCAGTAGACCCCTAACCAACCAAAAAATCTCCTGCAAACATCATCAGATTCTTTAATCAGACTTACAATGTGTTTACTTTCCTTATGAAGGTTTATCTGAGCTTTATGATAAATTGTATTTGAAGATTGTAGAATTGGCTGTAATTCAGAATTCAACAGATTTAATCTTTCCTCTGGCCAATTTGTCTCCATAGATATAACATCCTGAGGAAGGTATAAATTAAAGTCAAAAAAATGTCTTATCTTTAATATCTGAGTTGTCGTAAGACTTGTTTACAGTTAGCAAATCTATTTTCCCACCACTTTTGTAGAGAAATTGTATAATTCTATAGTGTCATTTTATTGTCCCTTCCAACAGAAATGGCTCTTTCTCATATACTAAATGCTATGTCCTATGCGGATAGACACCAGGGACCAAATTTGAGAGAAACAGTGGTTGTAAATGGTTTGAGGGCACAGCCATTCTCCTTTTCTATTTTCACAATATGAATAGGACATAGAATGCCATGTGGTTTTATTAGCTAAAATAAAACCCACCTGCTTCTATGGGGAATATTGTCATATTATTTGCAATGGCCCCAATGCCTACTAGTTGAAGAACAGAATATGTTTGAACCTCATTCAATTTTGGCACCTGTGCTTTGAGAAAGCAGTGTCTGAGGTCACATGCACCATCTAGAAATTTCCATAAATTTCGGGGACCATACACCTTCCACAGGTGGTTGAATCATGCCTGAGCACTAAGGATTATAGGCCATTTTTTCATAGCTACTTCAGCTTTCATTTGTAATAACATGGACATGAGTCCTTGTTGGGCTAAGGTACATGCCTGTTTCCATCTTTGGGTTTGGAAGTTTTTTTATGGTTCATGAAAGTAGGGATCTCAAAAAACTCAAAATAAACTTGGTTCACATTTTGCCTCAGCATAGCCATTTTAGCTTAGACTGACATCCTTTGAATCTAGCACAGGTTAGACATAAATAGATAAATTTCCAACAGTCCGGTATTAGGAAGCGTTCAGACATTTTACTGCAGGCCAAGTTGGCAGCCTACCCCACCCCCTTGGCAAATCTACATCAAATGCAAGACATGGGCAGTCCAACCATTCGATTCATGGTTTAGCACAATAATCTCTAATCAACTTTCAGTTTCCTTGTCAAAAGCAGGAGGTCAAAGATTACCCCTTAGCTAACCAAAGCCATAGAAATGATAATAAGACCTCCTTTTTGTTAAGTAGCTTGTGGACTGGAAATGTCTGACAGGTCTCTTGCAGAAAAACCCCTCCCCTTGTCTCCTCCCATCTAACCCACCACATGGCAGCAATCATGTGACTAACCCACCCATCTGCTTGTTGTCCATCACCTGACATCAGCAGTACCTGTGCTTACCTGCCCCTTCATGATGTGTGGAGCAAGCCACCACCCAATCACCTTATTGACCTTCACCCATCAAAGGAAACAATTAAAAGGATTCAACCGTGAGCAAGCAGCGACCACTGCCTTGCTAAGCTATGGTGTGGCCATGTGCGCTTTGAGCTATGACCAGGCCATGTTTCCTGGCTTCAGCCCCCTTCCCTACCTTGGGGAGGTGAATCTCCTCTTTCTCTCACTCTCAATTTACTTTCTAAATAAAGTATATTTTCTAATTTAATTTCTGTGCAATTCTTTGCATCTCTCATGTGGCACTGGATCGCACACCAGATACCCACACCCCCAATGGGCCTAACCTATATTCTGGGGCCCCTGTTGGAAGCCTGATGTAACAGTTAGCCTGGTTTCTTTTATCCATTTGATGAGTGACATATTATTCTTTTTATTTTATTTTTTTTGAGCTGGAGTCTCACTCTGTTGCCCAGGCTGGAGTGCAGTGGCACTCTCACAGCCACTGTAGCCTCAACCTGCTGGGTTCAGGCGATCCTTCTGACTCAGCCTTCCAAGTAGCTGGAACTACAGGCATGTGCTACCATGCCCAGCTTATTTATTAATTTATTGTAGAGATGATTTATTGTAGAGATGAGGTCTAAACAAGTTTCCCAGGCTGGTCTTGAACCCCTGAGCTTAGGCAATCCTGTCGCCGCAGCCTCCCAAAGTGCTGGGATTACAGACTTGAGCCACCGTGCCTGGCCTTATATTATCCTTTAAGGCAGCTTCCCATCCCTTTCCCTCTTCTTGGAAAAACATTCTTTCTATGTGGCTATTTTGGAAAGGGAATTTTTTCCAGGGAATATCTCTCTTCATTAGCCATGAATTCAGCCTGCCCTAATATACCTAATCAGCTCCAATTCCTCCAACGAGATTGCATTTTAGTTCTTTGGGTGACCAATTTTGGTGTATCCACGAGGAGTGCTGTTGCCATTGTATGCTAATGACTTCAGTGCAGTCTGGGTAAGTGGAGTCAACTCAGAACCGATGGGTTTCCCAAGTTATTATCAGATGAGTGAGTGGAGGTTATACTTAGGTATACCCTTGTCTGGTATTCCACAAGGCTTCCCAGAGATACCCTAACCTAAGTGTGAAATTTGTACTGTAAGGGACTTCTGCCCACCAACTGACCTCTACAAACAGTTCCTTGAGATCAGCATCAGTGTGGTTAGTGCTGGATAGGGCATCCAGCTACAAACTGGATGGTGGTCGTTTGGGCAGGAAATGTTATGACAGGTTACATAAGAGGCAGCTAGGTGTTTTCCATTCTAACCAGGCAATTATTTAAGACTGTGATCGCCAATATCTATGGCTATACAATGTTCTATCAGATCAGATCACCTTAGTGATTGCCCCAAGGCATTGTTTGGTAAACATTCCTGTAGGGTGACATATTTGGTTAGAGCTTTATAATAGAAATACTCTGAAAAGGGGGCACTTTGGAGAATGTTTAGTGTGGAACTGTTCCATTTAACACCCTTCCTTTTACCCTGGCCTATGTCATTCCAAATTATGTGGGCTCTGTCTGCGTGAAGATTGCTGAGGTTTGCTGGGAGCCAGGATAAATTTGCAGGTTTGAACAGAGAAGGAGTATGGGCAGGTAGACAAAGGAGTTGATGGGAATGAGTGGGAGCAGGAAAAAGTTGTCTGGTTTTAGCAAAGGAGTACATAGTCATACCCACTTAGATATAACAAGGAGATCTTACAGATCCCAAACAGCCTCTTGGGTTGATATAAAACATTGGAGTTACCAGCAATATTCTATAGCAAAGAGAATAGAGATGAGAGTTACTTCAGGGTTCATGAGGACGGGTCTGATCTGATGTTCTTTGAGGGATGCCTGCCTTAGATGCTGCTCTGGAGACCCGCCAAGCCTCAGGTGTTTTCTTTTTTTCTTTCTTTCTTTTTTTTTTTTTTTGAGTTGAAGTCTCACTCTGTCGCCCAGGTTGGAGTGCAGTGGCATGCTCACGGCCACCACAGCCTCAACCTGCTGGGCTCAGGCGATCCTTCCACCTCAACCTTCCAAGTAGCTGGAACCATAGGCGCAAACTACCACGGCTGGCTAATTTTTTTTTTCTTTATTGTAGAGACAAGGTCTCGCCAAGTTGCCCGGGTTGGTCTTGAACCCCTGGGTTCAGGCAATCCTCTTGCCTCGGCCTCCCAAAATGCTGGGATTATAGACTTGAGCCACTGTGCCCAACAAGGTGTTTTCTTAAATCACAGGCAGGAGTCAGAGATTGGTTCAAAAGTCCAGGCATGGTCAGGAATGTGGTCAGGTGCTTGCTTTAGGTGTAAGGTGTGGATTCAAGGTGTGACTTTCTCCACTTTTGTAGCACAAGAGCTAGTTAAGAGCACTTAGTAAGGTTTTCTCCAGCAGTGACATAGAGAGTCTTTTAGTTGGTGTATTTTCCAATATACAAAGTCACCTGGCTATGACCCATGATCCTTGAAGTCTTCAGCTGCTAGGAGTTCACTGTGGAAAGATTCTGTTACCAGCCTTACATTGCTTTTAGAGTCTTAAGAAATCCTTGGTGACTGGGCACGGTGGCTCAAGCCTGTAATCCCAGCACTTTGGGAGGCCAAGGTGAGAGGACTGCCTGAGCCCATGGATTCTAGAACAGCCTAGGCCACTTGGTGAGACCTCATCTCTACAATAAATCAAAAAATTACCTGGGTGTGGTAGCACGTGCCTGTAGTTCTGGCTACTTAGAAGGCTGAGGCAGAAAGATTGCCCGAGCCCAGCGGATCCATGTGACGGAGTAAGACTCCAGCTCAAAAAAAAAAAAAAAAATCAACCAACTAACCAACCAAACAAACAAACAAAAGAAGTCCTTGGCAATAGCGTAGTTTTTCCCCCTTGAGCAGGGCTGGCTCATATAAGCCCTCGCCCAGCCTCATGGGTCTCCCCATTACTATTTCATCAGATGATAAACAATGTTTTCCAAAGGGAGTGAGCCTAAAATTAAGCAAGACCAGTGGGATTTTGGTCAGGGAGGTTAAAAGCCTCCACTAACTTAGCTAATTGAGTTTTCATTTTCCCATTTGTCTGTTCTACTAGCCCGAGGACTGAAGATAGGGAGAATGGAAATGATCCTGCTCGGTAATGCCCCTGACTGTCCCTTAGATGGGAGCCATCTGTGAACCACACCAATCCAGCATTCTCGATGGGAGTTTCCCATAGATCTTCCCGAGGGGAAAGTGAGATATCAGTTAGTAGACAGCATTCGTGTTCCTCCACTTGTATGCCTTGAAAGGGGAGCAGAGTTACAGGGTTAAGAATGTTACAACACTTTAAAGTGATGTTAGGGACAGAAAGCAACAGCACCTCACAGGAGGCAAGGCAGCCGACAGAATAGTGTCGAGTGTGGTAGGAGCTCAGGAGAGAATCCACAGGGTGGGGGGGCATGAATGGTGAATGGGGACCCCAGGACACATTCACCAATGTTTTTACGTATGACAACTGCAGCTGATAATGCTCTCATACAAGGGGGTGGAGGGGGAGTGTCCTATTGCCAGTGGCTCAGATTGTTGACTGAAATAACCAGTTGGCCTGTGGTTATCACTGTTTCTAAGTTAATCCTCCTAGAACTTTTCCATTAATTTTATGTATAAAAAGGAAAAAGGATGACTGTACTTGGGCTGACCTAAAGTGGGCACTCGGATGAAAGCCTGCTTATATCCTCCATGTGTTGTTTTCCTTTTCTTCCCAGAGGATTGAGTCTGGTTGGGTCTAAGTTTTAGTTTTTTATATGAGGGCTGAGCCATTAATGGATAATTTGGAATCCAACATCTACAACAATGTGTTAATCCTAAGAACTCTCTCAGTTGTCTTTTTGTTTGGGTCACGGAAAGGCCATAATAGTAGAGATTCTCTCAGGGTTTATTAATAGCTCTCTCGGGAAAATCATACATCCTAAATATTTAACTTGGGGAAGGCAAAATCGCAATTTGTCCGTTGATACTTTGTGCCCCTTTTAGGCAAGCTGTTGAAATATGTGGACAGTGTCCTCACTGCATGTTTGATAGGGAGAATGAACACAGAAACAAGTCATCCACATAATGAATTAGGACAGATTCATTTGGAAACTCAGTGTCATCTAAATCCGCCTTTAATATTTGTGAAAAATAAGTAGGGCTTTCAGAATAGCCTTGGGGAAGAACCGTCCTTGCACGTTGATGATCTTCCCAAGTGAAGACAAAAAGATATTGGTTATTCTGGACTACAGGTATGCTGAAGGAAGCACTGCATAAATCAATGACAGAGAAGTAGCTCGCAGGGATAGGACTATCAGATAGTAAGTGTGGAAGCTAGAAACAACAAGATGTCTAGGAATTATTATTTTGCTTATAGTTCTTAGGTTCTGACTAATCTCTAGGCTTTCTTGTTTGACTTTTTATCTAGAAGAATTGGTGTGTTGCAAGGACTGGTGCAAAGCATTATGACTCCTTTGTCTACATAGTCCTGGATTATTGGCTTGATTCCTAATAAGGCCTCAGGTCTAAGAGGATACTGCTTTACGTTTGGTTAGAGTTTTAATTTATCTATGGTTATCTCTATGGAAACTGCTGACTTAATTCTCCCAATATCGCCAGGCCTGAAATCCCAGTACTTTGGGAGGCTGAGGTGAGAGGATTGCCTGAGTTCAGGGTTTGAGACCAGACTGAGCAACTTGGAGAGACCTTGTCACTACAATAAATCAAACAAAAAATTTAGCTAGGAGTGGTAGAGCATGCCTATAGTTCCAGCTACTTGGAAGGCTGAGGTGGAAGGATCACCTGAGCCCAGTAGGTTGAGGCTGCGGTGATGCCACTGCACTCCTGCCTGGGCATCAAAGTGAGACTCCAACTCAAAAAAAAAAATTATTCCAATATCTGTGAAGAACTTGCCCATAAAAAATAAAAAATCAAGTACTTTGGATAAGAAAGGCTCCAATTCTTCCTGTTCGGCTTCTCAGCTAACTTTAGAAAGCATAATTTTATATGTCGACATTTGTAAGTCTTTTATGTCTTCCAGGTTGAGAATTATTTTTCCCTTCTGTGAAAATGAGATGTGGACATCATGGGCCTCTAAGAAACGCCATCCTGGCAGGTTTGTAGGGGCACCATCCACTATAAGGAAAACGTGATGCCCAACTAGTTCTCCTAGTTGAAATTGAAGGGGGTTTGATTTATTTATTTACTTATTCATTTACTTATTTGAGTTAGAGTCTCACTCTGTCACCCAGGCTGGAGAGCAAAGGCTTGCTCACAGCCACCGCAGCCTCGACCTGCTGAGCTCAGATGATCCTTCTGCCTCAGTCTTCCAAGTAGCTGGAACTACAGATGCATGCCACCATGCCCGGCTAATTTTTATGATTTATTGTAGTGACGAGGTCTCACCAAGTTGTCCAGACTGGTTTTGAACCCCTGGGTTCAGGCAGTTCTCTTGCCTCAGCCTCCCAAAGTGCTGGGATTATAGGCTGAGCCACTGTGCCCAGTCAGGGTTTGATTTAAAAGCTGCAATTGGGCAGTATGAGATCCTATCATTTGGATCTTTTCTTTACTCTGGGAGAGAGGGTTTTTAATTAAGGTAAGGCTGAGGACTGACAGTGAAGTGCCGGTTTCCACACAGGCTCTGGCAATTTCCCCATTAATGGGGAAAATATGTGGGCTTTTGCAAGTATTTGTATTTCTCCTTCTCCTAGAGTATTTGTTAGAAGTAGAGGAAAAACCCTCTCTCTTCCCCCGGAGCATCCCTGTACTGTCTTCCCTATGATGTCTTCCTGAGGCCTCTGTCCCTTTTGTGCAATAATTCATTTAAGCTTTTAGCAATTCCTTTGAAAATTCCCTTTCTATTTGCAGTAGTAGCAGACTTCTCCCTCTTTGATTTATTGGTATCTCGGGAGAGAATGGAACCCTCGTGGCCTTTCAGCTTGGCTACTAAGTTGTTTTAGTTGTAAACTCATAATTTTAGAGGCTGTTTGTGCGAGGAGCTAAATTGTCATTTTCAGAGGCAAAGGACAGATTGCCTTGCTCAGCTCCAAAGAGAAAGGACATTTTGCTTTTGATGATTGTTTGTGACAATTGTCTACTATGGTGATTAACTGACCAGTGGGCAAAGAAGCCCAAGTCATATTACTTCTCTTTGTCAAGGTTGCTAGCTCATCATCTAAATCTTGTATAAATCCAGAATTTAATAAGATGTCACTTTTTTCATGCTTAAAGTTTTTGGGAAGAGTCCCTGAATGTTGTTTAAATGTTTCAAATCTGGCATAAAAGTCAGGCACGGTTTTGTCTGGGTGCATTTTGCATTGTTGTACCTTTGTCCAATCTAGAACCCTGGGGAACCTCTGAGGTAGGGTCTTACGGGAGTGACCGCAAAGCTCTTTGCCTTTCTTCCTCTCTGCTACGTCTATTTTGTCAAAACCTTCTAAATGCTTCTTCCAGTCTGCTGTTCTAAACCATACTTCAGCTTTGCTTTTAACCAGTAGCTCAATTAGTTGATATAAATCAGAAAACCCAGGGTAATAATGTTACGACCCAATCTAATAAGTCAGCTGCTATCACTCGAGGCCAATTAAAATATGAGAGGCAGAGACTCGGAGGAAAAAGAGGTTTTAGTTTCTGTAACCAGATTATAAAGATGGGTTGCCATCATTCCCAAACCTGTCAAGCAACACAAATTCATTCCAGTATTTATGTCCCAAATTCATAGCCCTTGAAGTCTACATGCAGTTTTAGTATGACTTAAGATTTACATTAACAATTTTTAATATGTGACCACTGATATAACACAGTCTCCTAGTCATTTTAGATAACTTTTTGGAATTTATAATATGTTCTTTATAGTTTTTTTAGAGGAAGGGACAGACAATTGCAATAGTTGGAAGGAAGAGAAAGCCATAATATTTAAGATGATAAATTTAAATGGTTTTAAAACAAAATTGTAACAATCTCCTATTCCCAGAGCCCTGGCCTATAATAGTTAGATGTCCTCATATTCACAGATGGAGGGGAGGTGGGCAATGCCCTATTCAAGCTTTCAGATACACTCCTGTCGGTCTTGGACCATTCTCCCAACCATTAGATGGTCTGGCTTGCCCGGTTGTTTCTTTTTTAACATCAACAATGGCTTACTAGATAAGACTGGCCAGTTGGGTAAGGCCATGTTGAGAGAGCAGAAGGCAGGGGAATAGGACAAATGTGCACTTTTGAATCCAAGTGGCATTTATGTTTAGCTCAACTCAGCTATAAAATAATACAATTTTTAAAGACTTTTCTGAATATAACTGAAATGGCCTCTTTTCAGCCTATAATGATAGGTCTTAAGCATTAATTTGAATTCTTTAGCAAATCCCAGGGAGTCTTGACTTGGGCTGGGGATCAAGATCAACCTGGCAACTTGGTGAGACCTCATCTCTACAATAAATCAAAAAATAGCCAGGTGTGGTAGCATGTGCCTGTGGTTCCTGCTACTTGGAAGGCTGAGGCAGAAGGATCACCTGAGCCTAGAAGGTCAACACTTGGGTGGCTGACTGTGAGCATGTCACTGCACTCCATCCTGGGTGACAGAGTGAGACTCCAACTCAAAAACAAAAAGTTATATATATATACATGTTATTAGTCCAAAGTTGCATAAGGTCTCTATAATTCTGATATGTTGAAGTAAATGTTATTAATAATAATTATGATTTTGTTAAAGTGTTATATGTCCCCAAAATTACCTGAGTTACCTTGTCAAGTGTTCTTTGACCGAATTTAGGACTTCTGTCATCCACAATTATTGTTTTACTTCCTTTTCAAGAAACAATTAGAAGTATTTATAAAAATCTTTTTTTCTTTTGAGCTATTTACAGCTTTTAACAATTGAGTAAAATTGTGAATTGAGTAGAATTGTGTGTAAAACAATTGTGAACAAAATTTGAAGCACATTTCTCTCTCTCTACCCGATTTCTCCAGAATTTGGAAACTCTTTATGGGTATTGATTTTTGGCAATATGGTTATTTGCATAAGTTCAATAAGAATCTGTTTTCTTTTGTAACAGGACGTAATTGAAAACACTGGTTATTTTACCAAGGGTTTGATTGGAGTGACATTTCAGATATGAGTAGACTGCTTTGAGGAATTGTAATTGAGATCTATAAAGAGCAGATAAAAAGCCCCTTGGAAAAGTCTGCTTAGTATCTTATTGGCTCCTGTACAGGACTCCTGAACTATGGTGAGTAAAGAAGGTTGGTCTCTGACAGACCCAGGAAACTCAAGTTATTTTGGGACTTTGAGAAGAGAGGAATTTATCCAATTCATACAGGTATTTGCAGGTTCAGATACATCCTTAGCAGGGCTTGAGAGGCTTTTAAAAGTTCAATCTGAGATTCCTTATGAAAAAAAGTTCCAATAAAGCCAGTTTTAAAAGAGTCTATTAGCAAAAATAGTTATTCTTGCTGCACTTTATGCAAATAATCATGACAAGTATAATGAGACTAAAACCTATTTTATAAATAAATTGGTCATACAGGATTCATCTTTAATAAAATAGAGGATTGTAGAGAGAAAATTATATTTCAGAAGAAACTATAGTACACCTGTTATTGTAATCTCTTGTTCACTATTTTGAGTATTTGTTATTTCCTACAACTTGGACTGAATCCTAAATTATTTCTGGGCTTAAGCCCATATAGTTCATGCTGTCTATGAATGAGTCTGTTAATGAATGATGCCTTGGGGGCACTATCTGTATGTCCCCTGGGTATACTTTAGTTTATTGCAAGGGGTCAGGTTTTCCTTTACAAAGATGGGGCCATTGCTGTCTGAACAACATTTACAAAGATGACTCTTGTTATTAGGACATTTTGTGATCCCTATCTCTAACCATCCCAATGATAAAGGGCCTCAGTCCTCTTCCCATAGATGGAGGAGAGTGCTCCTGGGAGCATACCAGGACACCTGCTGGTAAATCCTTCTAGGGACACGGACCCCCAGCTATGGAGTTTATGCCAACATGGATATGATCAGAACCCTGCAAAAAGTTTTAAATCTCAGCAAAGATCCCTCAATTTGTTAGCCCATGTAGTCCTAGACAATTGAATGGCATTAGATTTCCTGTTGGTCAAAGGAGGGGTCTGTGCAATATTAAATACCACCTGCTGCACTTGTATCAATATCTTAGGAGAAGTTGGAACCCAAATAGGCAAAATTTCCCAATAAGCTGCATGGCTACACCAAGTCTCTACTATAGACTGGATGTCTGACTGGTTTTCTGAGCTATTCGTATGGGTGCCTCAAAACATTAAGTTAGTACTACAAGAACCCTTGAAGCTAAGACTCATCATACTAAGGCTCATTATTTATTTTTTTAGTTCACTGTTCTCTTAAGTTTTATACTAAGGCTACAAACAAAAGTACTAATGCTGGCCGGGCACGGTGGCTCACGCCTATAATCCCAGTACTTTCGGAGGCCGAGGTGAGAGGATTGCTTGAGCCCACAAGTTTGAGACCAGCCTGGACAATTTGGCAAGACCTCATCTCTAAAATATATAAAAAAATTCACCAAGCATGGTGGTGCGTGCCTGTAGTCCCAGCTATTTGGAAGGCTGAAGTGGAAGGATCACCTGAGCCCAGCAAGTCGAGACTAGTGGCCACTGCACTCCTGTCTGGGTGGCAGAGTGAGATTCCAACTCAAAAAGAAAACAAAAAACAGTAATGCCTTTGTCATACAAACCTTGGGACCCCAACCAAGCATTTGCAGCTACCCATAAGAAAGAGAGACATTCTCAGAGATTGAGTGTGTATGTGACTGATTTGTATCTCAAGATACTAAGTGATTGTGGAGTCCTGATCTGCGTTTTTATTGTCTCTTGAGGGAAATGTCCAGAGACAGGTGAAGCAGATCCTGAAATTTGCAAGAAACCTCCAATAAGGGCAGTTGAGCAACTGGGAAACACAGAGTCTTAAGGACTGCAAGAAACTTCCAGTAAGAAAAGTCGTGCAGCATTTTGGGAAACTCCAAAACTGCACAGCTTACCTGGTAACTGAGAATGTCTAGGCCTAGGCAGGGGGGTCAGGAAACCTCCCTTAAAATTCTCCCAGATAGTCCATCGGGGCAAATATTGGAAAACTGGAAAGATGATGCCAGGACTAAGAAAAAGGGTGAAATAAAAATTCTCCCTCAAACATTACCCCGGGTAGTTTTGGGGAAACTACCCTGGGTAAACACTGGGGAAATGGTGAGGTCTTGGGGAGACAGTCCTTGTGCCAAGAACAAGGGGAATGATCAGGAAGGCTGCAATGTCCATATGAAAACACAAACACCCTCCAGGGCTGGGCATCCAGTCAGACAAGCAAAAGTACCTAAATGTAGATTCTGGGTGGGACTATAATGATCAAGAGGATATGACAAAAATGCAGAATCTGAGGTGGTTAATAATTAAAGGAATCTTAGACTCAGCCCTTAGGTCTCAGGATGTCTTGAAGGCTTTTGAGGCTCAACAAGAGAAGGAAAAAAACTCCAACACCCCACCAGAGATCTGGTAAAAATGGACCTGACAACACCCCAGATGAATATTAGGGCACTGGAAGCCAAATTAATGTTGGAATTATACATCTCAGAGTCCTGCAACTTCTAAACTCTACTTCTCTCTTTTCTGCCTGCTTTGAATCTGCTAGCGACTAAGGTACTGGGGTTGAGATAAGCTCACTGTTTCAAGGTTAAATAAATTTTTAAAGAAAAATTTTGTTTTTCTTATACAGTTCAGACAGTTTTAACTAAAATGTAAACATTGAAAACTCATTTAAAGCCAAAAAAAATGTTTTAAAAACATTTTTAAAAATTAGACTACCATGTAGATGGCTTTACCCAATTTTGGTCTACAGTCTTTATTGGACTGCCTATTGGGGTAAACAAAGTTTAACCATGCAACCAGGTTCCAATTTTGTCAGAAATATAGTTTAAATTCAGATGTCTTTCGTAAAATGATAAGTTTTTTGTTATTTTATGACTGAGGTTTGGAGGTAAAGATTGTTAAATCCCTCTGTGTGTACGTGTATGTTTGAATATGTTTGCATGTGTGCGCATGTTATGAATTTTGTCCAGCATGCTACCAAATTGACTTCTAAGTAAATGAGTACTGATAAAATAAATAAATAAATCTAAATGTTTTTCAAGTTAATATGACTTTAATGATCTTTGGTAAATAAAAACGAGTCTAAAATTATTAGTAAAATGAAAAGTGTCTTTGGAATTGTCAGCATACATTTTTGTCTGGGTCTACTAATTAAGTAAGCTTTGCATTTGCCTCTGCTAGATATTTTAAGTATCAAGATTTGACATGAAAATTGTAAAACTATAAACCTAGCCCAAACCAGAATGGTCTTTAATTGTATGAATGTTTTTGTTACAAGTATAACTAATTTAAAATTGTTGGTTCCAAACAAAAAAACCAGCTAAAACTTCTGAATTATCAGTAAAATGTTCATGTATTTAATTTTAAGGTTCTTACTTAGATAACTTACACCTGATGTTCAGAGGCTTTAAAAATGATTAGCCAGGAGATA